>JAJOOS010007536.1:0-38981 GCA_029582725.1 Solanum chiquidenum
ATGTATATCTGAATAACTGAAATATCTGACCTAGCATGTGTAATTCAAGAACTAAAGAAATACATATCTAGGGTTCTGAAATTCATGCAATAAACTGAGTACAAACATGATAATCTGATTTGGAACATGTTAATAACTAATTCATGATGATCTGCTGTAATTCTAGAAACCCTAGGTCTATTCATTATAAGGGAATCAAGAAACTGACTGAATTCTTGGGACCCAATGGGCGAAAGGAACCCACTAGTGAAATCCCACATACCTGGTGATGAATTCCATGGAGAAATCTTTCGATTTCGGGGCTGGAACTGAAAAAAACTTTCTACGTTCTTGAACTAGGGTTCTTGACCTCTTTTCTCCTCTTAGCGTTCTAATTATTCTAAGTTTGATTAATGATTTGACTTAGGTAAGTTCTAGTTATGTTTCTAGGCTTAACCTGACTAAAATCTCGTGATTGAGGGTCTAAATGACGTATCTTAGGGGTTAAACGGAATAGAAAAAGACCAAAACACACCTAACTTATTTAATGTCGGAGTGACCGACGGACTGGACCTACGGACCGTCAATCAAACGACGGTCCGTCGATTGGAGTCGTCGATCGAGTCTGCCCAACAGGCTTCACTAAAACGAGCATAACTCTTTATTCGAAGGTCGGATTTTAGCAAACTCGATGGCGTTGGAAAGAGGATTAAATTATCTATCATATCATAGGTCATGGCACACATAATTACTTTTGTACTAAAAGTTATGACCATCTGAAGTTGACCCATCAACAATTTTTAGCTAACTGACTGTTGACCCTAACCTACGGTCAGACCTACGGACCGTGGATCGAACGACGGTCCGTGCTGGTCGACCGTAGTTCGTGTCAGAGGCTAGGTAAATGAGGTCTTGATCCACGTACACAGACCACGGACCGTGGTCTGATCCACTGACCGTGGGTCTGTCTGTGAGTCGGGACTTAGCTGATTTTTCTGAGCTGGTTTGGGGAGGGGTTGCAGTGGTGAACCACGGACCACCAACACGGGCCGTGGTCTGACATACGGTCCGTGGATGGTGACCGTAAGTTGCACCTGCAACTTCTCAAAATCTGCATTTTTGGTATGTTTCAGATACGGGGTGTTACACATGTCCCACCACTTCACATTTCAAATTTGGCACCGGAATAAGGGGGAAGAATCTAGAGTTGTGGGGAGGTTAGTAGAAGACTCTAGAACTCTCTATAGAATTTCCAAGAAAGCCTTAGAATTCCCTAAAATATGTAGCAAATTCTATAAAGGGACCAAAATGTAATTATTAGAAGGACATGTAAAGTAAATATTATTTGCACTTTATCCCCTAGGTTGTAGTATAAATAGATGGGGCATTCATTTGTATGGCATCCAACAACTTATAAGCAATCTTCCAAGCTTAATACAAAGCCTTCCTCCAAACTTTCCAAATCTTTCTAAGTCTTTCTTTGCATTCTCTTAGCGGTTTAGCTTCAAAGGGCTTACTTGAGCTTACAAGATTGTTAAGGATTCGTCAATAAGTTGTCAAGTGCCGCATGGAACATTAGTGAGACTCTAAGTCCGTGACAAAAGGCTATCATCAACTCCCAACCCTTATAGGGGAATAATGGATGTCAGATCTCCAATGCACTTCTTAAGCATAGAAACATGGAATATCGGATGAATCAGGGCAAACTCATTTGGCAATTCCAACTCATAAGCAACTTCCCAAATACGTTGAAAAATTTGATATGGGCCTACATACGAGGGAATAAGTATCCCTTTCTTGCCAAATCTCATCACACCCTTTATGGGTGAGATTTTAAAATAGACACAATCATTAACTTCAAGTTCTAAATCCCTTCTTCTCACATCGGCGTAAGACTTTTGTCTACTTTGAACAGTCCTTACCCTCTCTCTAATGAGCCGAATTTTCTCAATAGCTTCATAAACCGATTCAGTACCAGTAAAAGTAATTTCACCTACCTCAAACCAACCAACCGGAGACCTATATCTCTTACCATACAAGGCTTCAAAGGGAGCCATAACGATCCTAGAATGATAACTATTATTGTAGTCAAACTCTATTAATGGAAAGTGATCATCCCAATTACCTTTGAAATCTATAACACATGCCCTCAACATATCCTCTAGTGTTTGGATGGTATGCTCTGCCTGCCCATAGCTTTGGGGATGAAAAGTCGTGCTAAGCTTGACCTTGTTACCAAGCCCTTTTTGGTATAACTTCTAAAATTGTGAAGTAAATTGAGTACCCCAATCCGAAATAATAGATAAAGGAACCCCATGTAACTTTACTATCTCGCTTATATACAACTTGGAATGTCTTCCGTCGAATGAGAAACCATGACGGGAATGAAGTGGGCTGATTTTGTCATTCTATCGAAAATGACCCAAATAGAATCATGTTGCCTTCGAGTGTGAGGCAAACCCACAATAAAGTCCATATTCACATCCTCCCACTTCCAAGTAGGATAGGAATATTTTGTGACAAGCCTCCCAGTCTTTGATGCTCAACCTTAACTTGTTGACAATTAGGACATTTGGCTACAAATCCCGCAATATCTCCCTTCATACCATTCCACCAATAGACTTCACATAGATCACGATACATCTTGGTGGCTTCCATATGAATAGACTATCGAGAACTATGAGATTCCTCTATAATTTTCTCCCTCAAACCATCAACTTCCGGAACACCTAACCTACATTGGTACCTAAGCACACCATCTCTCCCTTGGGAGAAAGCCTCAACAGACTTCTTGATTACCGATTGTTTCAACTCAACTAATAAGGGATCAAGTTCTTGCTTAGACTTCACATCAATCACAAAGGACGATTCGGACCCATTATGAACCATGACACTACCTTTGGTGGAATCCACTAGTTTGACACCTAGTCGGGCCAATCTATGCACCTCATGAACCAATTCTTTCTTTTCATCCTCTACATGAGGCACACTACCCATGGATAATCTACTAAGTGCATCCGCTACAACATTAGCTATACCGAGGTGATAAAGGACACTCGTGTCACAATCCTTTAAAATTTCTAACCACCTTCTTTGTCAGAGATTCAATTCCTTTTGACTAAACACATATTGAAGACTCTTATGATCGGTGAAAACATCCACATGGACTCCATAGAAGTAATGTCTTAAAATTTTCAAGGCAAACACCACCGCCGCTAATTCAAGATCATGGGCCGGATTATTCTTCTCATGGACTTTAAGTTGCCTTGAAGCCTAGGCAATAACTTTACTATTTTGCATGAGGACACATCCCAACCCCACTCTAGAGGCATTACAATATACCACAAACCATCTGTACCTTCCGGTAAGGTCAATACCGAAGCGGATGTAAGTCTATCTTTCCACACTTGGAATCTTTTCTAACAAGCCTCCGACCACTCAAACTTAGCTTTCTTTTCAGTCAAAGCCGTCATAGGAGAAGCAGTGGAGGAAAACCCCTCAACACACCTCCAATAGTAACTGGCCAAACCCAAAAACCTTCTAATGTCGAAAGGAGTTAGAGGTCTAGGAAAACTGTTGACCGCATCCGTCTTCTTAAGATCTACCTCAATACCTTTGTTTGACACAATATGACCAAGGAAAGCTACAGACCTTAATCAAAATTCACACTTGCTAATCTTTGCAAAAAGTTATTGGTCCTTAATAACTTTCAATACAATTCTCAAATGGTACATATGTTCATTCTCATAGTTCATAATTCATATCCTTATCATATTGGGAATAAGACTTAACTGACATATATAGACCATGTGAGATTCCATGGAATCCGGTGTTACCCACACAAAAAAGGGGTGTCCTACTTGCCTAAGGTAGAACCATACTTTTAGCTTTTGGGTGGATCCACTAGCTAAATAACCTATGGGAGCACATAGTTTATGGGATAAGGAGATTGTTACTAGAAACCCGCCCTTTCTAATGGGGGAGCTTCCATCTCAAGGAGATTCTTTCTAGAAACCCACCCTCTCTCGCGGGGAAGGTTCGATCTCATATTCAATATACACTTGGTGCGAGTACATAATAAGTCTTGAATTAAGTTCATATTCATGGAAGAATGCCTTGACACTCAATCCAACATAATTCGCAAGATAGCTCATAGATTCAATAGGTGAGAATAGCCTTTCAACCTTAGAATCATCATTTTTGTGAGAAAACCTTTCACATTATATTATATTAATGCATAAGTGTGTACATGAGGATAATCATCCAACAACACAAAAACTATATCATACATATTCACTTTACTGTTAAAGTGTTCATAAAGCATATACATAAACCTCATAATCATGCATAATTCTCATAATTTGACCTTCACGGACCATAGATCACCATCCATCAACACATCTAGAATTACTACATTAGACATGGATGATAATATAATTGAATTAGTTCAATTACTACATGCATAATTCTGTCATTTTATACTTGCATCAATCATTACCCACACTTTGAGATCCAAATTGGGAAAATAGGGGAATTCATGGATTCTTGGGGGATTCAACATAAAACCATATAAAATCATCAATATATCCATAACAAAACATAATTCAATAATTAAAAATGAATTTCAAAGGAATCGATGAGATTGAAGTCAAACCCTAACTTTTGGGATTTCTAGCTTTGAAATTGGGGTTTTTGAAGGGGCTCCATGGATGAAGAGCTACCATACCTTAACTTTGATTCTCCAAAGAAATTGAGTGAAAAATCCTTCTTGTTTAAACCCTAGTTTGATTTTCTTCTTCTTCTTCCTTGGAATTCTAGAGAGAGTTTTTTTTGGGGGGGGGGGGAAAGTGGGTTTTTGATTTGGGAATTTGGAGTTATGAAGAAGATGCCTTGATTTGGGGGTCATAAAACTATATATAGTTAGTCTAAATTAAAATGAAACGACGTCACTTCATATTAACTTAAAATGGAAAACCCCAAAGTACCCCTGAACTGATTCCCAAAAATGGTTTCCAGTCATCACCCACGAACCCTCACAGATGGACCGTGGTTTGACCCACGGCCCGTGCTGGTGAAGCATGGGTCGGGTTTTGGGACCTGATCCTGCAGACTCCATCTACGGCCCCTCACCCACAAGGCATGGGGTGGGGAGGCTACGGGGTGTGAGTGGCCCCTCGTGGGTCACTGCCCAGGCACATTTTTATGCATTCCTCAAGGACCCATGGTTGGTCCTTGGGGTTTGAACCTTGATGTTCAAACACAAAAACATTTATTTTAAGGTAGGAGGAGGTACATTTCAAAGCTCTAACCCGAACGTCAAGCTCTAGTTTAGCCTACTAGTTTCCGGAGTGTTACAATAGTATACCAATGTATATTTTTTATTTTATTGTTTCATGCTTATATGAATAAGTTATGTTACTTAACATTTTTACAAGTAAAAAAACACATTAACTAGTGTACAATTATTAAATAGATATTCAATAGCTTTTCAACACACTATTGTTGATATACTTTACACTCAATATATTAAAAATTCAACCACATCATACAATAAAAATATACAAAACCTATTAGAATACAAACTAATAGTAATTGTATTATTTATTCGCTAGACCAATTTATATCTTAGTTTATTATAAACACATAATAGGTTTAGTGTTTGACTAAAAAATATTCGTCGAAAACTTTTCCAAATATAAAAATCAGCTCAAATATCTAAGATTAAAATACAAATAAAATGTACATTTATCAATGACATTAATAAGATGCAGTTTTTTTTCTTTTCATTTTAGCAAGCAAATAAAATATAAATAATATTATTTAACTAAGTCAAAATCAAATTCAAGTTCAAATCAATAATGAATTACAAAACTAATTAATACTAACTAAAAAAAGAAAAACTAACACTAATGTAAACAATTATCTTTACATGTTTTATTTAATAACTACTAAAAAAAGACAAACAAGATGTTCACTCTTCCATGGTCACAAAACCATCACCACTGAAGTGATCTATCTTTCCTTGAGGATGTGCGAAGAAATCTGCAACAACCAAGTGTGTGATGTCAACTTTATTTTAAGAGACAATTCGCTTCAGGATTTTTCTGTTTCTTCTTTAGAAAATCTTGGTAAAGTTCAACCAAGTGTTTGGTAGTACGATAATCACGTGCACAATGACCTTTTCCACCACATCGAAAACAACTTGCCCTAATTACTTCAGGATTCTCATTCTTTGATGGTGATTTTTATTTGATGAATGATGAACACCAGGAAAAGAATTTCGTTCTTGACCATAATTACGACCAACATCCACGTCCACTTCGACGTCCACCACCACGATCAGGTCCGAACCTTTTTCACGCCTAGCATGGTGGGTGTACGCCTCATTCACATCAGGAAGTGGTTCAAACACATTTAGCCAATTCTCATGATTTTTCATTAATAAATGATTATTTTGCTCAGCCATGAGAAGATGAGAAATTATTTCGGAATACTTTTTGAAACCTTTCTCTCGATATTGTTGTTGTTGGAGATCATTTGAGGCATGAAAAATGGAGAATGTCTTTTCTATTATATCAATCTCACTAACCATTTCTCCACATAGTTTCAACGGAGAAGTGATTTTGAACATGGTAGAATTATACTCAAGACTTAAAGTCTTGTAGCCTTAGATGCAACCAATCATATCGTGCCTTTGGATGTATAACCATCTTCAAGTGGTCATATCTTTCTTTCAGTCTATTACATAAAACAAGTGGATCCTTAACTGTGAGATATTCGATTTTTAGAATCTCGAATGATGATGCAGAAATATCATAGTCTTTGCACAATTCAGCTTTGGTGCATTTTCTTCATCTTTTATGGTGTCTCCAAGAACCATTGCATCAAGGTGAATTTCAGCATCCAACACCCATGAAAGGTAGTTCATTCCCAAACTATGAAGGGAAACGAGCTCTAGTTTCGTAAGATTGGCCATTAAAATTAAAAGCAAAAGAATAAATAAATACCTTATTAACCTTCACTCTTTGAGACAGTAGAGTCTCGTGTTGATAATGTATTATGAAACTATAAATAATAAGTAGAAGAAAGTAGAGAGAAGATAGAAGACATAGTATTTCTCTTGAAGGATGATTTTACAATGAAGATGACTTTTCTATTTATAGGGGGGAATTGACTTGGTCCCAAAGTTAGGGTTCCTAAATATTCTCTAAAAGATAGACATTCACTATATTTATAACAATAAGGAATTTAATTTTTATATAATGTTTTTCTTTACAAATTTAAATTATTTAAAAGAGTATATGCTATAATTCACATTAATTGAAAGAGAATATATATATATATATATATATATACACACACACACTAGTTTTTTTGACACGTGCGACGTGATTACTAATTCCAAAAATATATGTTATAGTAAATAGTAGGCAAAAGTACTCATTACCCCCTGAACTTGAAGCTTTTTATACGGTGTACACCTAAACTAAATTTCATTTTAATTACCCCCCCAAACTTGTTTATTCCTCTTTCGCGTACACCTTTTTTGTCCACCTGGCGTAAAAATTGATAACACACTCTACTAGGCGTGTGAGGAAGTGATTTTTTGCCACATCACAAAGCTACAACGGTAAAAAAACGTAAAATCTCCATTTTTCTTTAATATTTGGCATATTTTTAACGAAAAATAGGCCAAAATGTAAATGAAAAGTAAAGGAAACAAAGTTTAACACTTACTTGGTAAGAATTTCAGACAAATTTGAAATTTAATCGACCAACTTCACGTCTAGAAAAACCCAAATTCAGAAGGAGTTCCGCGAAATCAGCCCTTATTCAAAAATAACTTTTAAACAATGAAATTTTAAATTTAAGAAATTTATTTTTTGCAATATTAATATATCTAGGTGGTTATTATTTATCCAGGTGGAAATCCACGTCACCACTTTTGCTAGCTGTCGCGCGCGTGTAGTCACAATAGGAGCAGGTGGACGAAAAAGGTGTACGTGATAGAGGAATAAACAAGTTCGGGGGGGGGGGTAATTAAAACAGAATTTAGTTTAAGTGTACACCGTATATAAAGCTTCAAGTTCAGGGGAGTAATGAGTACTTTTGCCTAAATAGTATTGCTTATTTAAGCGAAGATTTGAATAATAAGCTTAGCAAAAAATAATATTGCAGATTCTTTTCTGAATGTTCAATGCGGATCGTCACATATATCTCTTATTCACGCAAACATATGGAGATGGTCAATGAAAATTGTTATTAGTTAAATTCAATAATGTATATATTTATTTCAATTTGATGAGGTTCAATAGTGTAGTTAGTCTTATCTCACTAAAATTACCTAATAAACATTATTTGTTTTGTAATTTTCTTGTCATCTAACCCGATGTGCTTTGCATGTGTATTTCACGTTAAATTATTTAGATGTCATATGAACATGTGCAGAGGATAACTATATTTTATATATTCACATATTTTCACATTTGTAGTGAGATTTTTTATTTAAAAGAATTCGGAACATTTTAAAATAATATATTTTGAAGTTAGAAGTTCTTGTTAACTTGATAATACATTTGTGACATATATAATACTTTAATTTAAATAAAAATTCCTACCCAAATATAAATATATAATTGCATTAGTGAAAATACTTATCTCATAAAATTAGCTATTAAATAAATAATAAAAATTAAACTAATACAAAATTCAGTTGCGTTATTACAAGTCATATGAACTTTTCTTCGTCCAAATTACTAAAATATTAAGAAATAATAAATAAGTAAAACAAAAGGCAATGTTTATAGTAATACCTATTTTGAAGCAAACTTCCTGAGAGTCTAAATCACATAAGAAGCATTGACAAATAAAGTCATTATTTTGTCTTGAGCATCAAAAACAAATCGTGACAATTCTCCAAATTTTGGAAAAGATATTCAGTACTATATATCTACATCACAAGAGAAATTGTTAACAAAAACAAATGAATTTAGACTACATCATGTTTACTTTGTATACTGGAACATTACATACTAATGTATATATTAAGTGAAAAAATAATTATTATATCATCAAAATTATTTTCCTCAAGTACTCGAGGTTATGGAATATACCCTCTTAGGATAGAACGACTTACTTCATCAGAATAGTGGTACCTAATATTCCGCTAAACTTTGAACTCACTCAACGAAAATAAATCACACAAAAAATTTAAAATACTAGAAGAAGAAGATTAGAAGATTAAAAAAAATTGTCGTGCAAAATTGAGACGAAGCCCCTCTATTTATAGTCAACAAAGGGTAGTATGGAAAAATATTTTTTGTGTCTTATCTGAATATTCATGACTTTTCCGAGAAGTCACAACTTATTTGAAAAAGTCACAACTCTTTGGAAAAGTCACAACTTATTGAAAAAGTCACAACTCTTTGGAAAAGTCACAACTCATCGAAAAATCACAACCCTTTGAAAAAGTCACAACTCATTGAAAAATCACAACCCTTTTTGAAAAAAGTCAGAACTTATCGGAAGAGTCACAACTCATCGAAAAAGTCAGAACTTAAGTTAAAAATATTATAGTAATTTAACATTCAAGTTAGGAGTTCATGCTTTCAAGGTAAGATAGAAGATATATATATATAGTCCACATGAATTTGTATAAATGGCATGGGGAAAAATATGGAAAAGGTATAATTTTCCCTTGAATTTGTTCCAAAAAGTCAGTTACACGCTTAAACTATCATAGTGACCTATTACACACCTATGCTACTAAAAAGTGAATTTTCTTACCCCCTAAAACTGAAGTGGCAAAAAAATAAAACAAAAATAAAAAATAGGGGCGTCAGTTTGAAAATAAAGTAAAAAAAAGAAGAAGTTAGAATCCTCTTTTCGACCCCCACCCGCCACACCTCTTCTTTTTCACCCCTTCTTCATTCTTTATTTTCATCACACTTCTTTATTTTTTATTCACAATTTTAAAGCACAATTGTTTTTATTCGCAATTAGGTTAATTCTCAAAGATTTGTTAGTGAATAATTGTAGTTATCTAGAAATGTTTTGGTTGATTGTTTCTATCTTTTTGATATTATTTTTTTTACTTTGTTTAAAGAAATTTTGGTTTGTCGTCAGTTTTTGGGTTTGGGGGTGATAACAACTTTATTGTTTTGGTGGTGATTGGTTGCAAGTGACATTAAAAGAGGTAATTGAAGATGGTGAAGAAGAAAAAATCGATATTAATAATGGTGGTGGTGATATTTGGTGTTGGGGGACAAAGAAGAAGAAGAAGAATTGAAGATGATATAGAGGTGGTGAAGAACAAAATCAATAGTGAAGGTGGCCGGATATGATTTTTCCGATGAAACAAGAATTGAAATAGGTGGGATTCAGTGATAAAAAAGATATAATTATTAGAGAATTAAAATAATTAATCACGGATTAATGAGAGTAAAATATAGTTAAAAAAAGAAAAGTGAATTAATAAAGAAAAGAAAACAAAAAAATTATAATGTGTGACATGGTGTTGATGTAGCACTAATGTGGAAGAGAGTGTAATACACCACATAATGTGAGAGTGGTGTTACACGTCTCAGGGTGGTAATAAATTAACTTTGAGTAGTAAAGGTGTGTACTAGGTCACCGTGATAGTTTTAACATGTAACTAACTTTTTGGGACAAGTTCAGGGGGCAATCTATGAGTTTTCCCAAAAATATGTAGCATAAATATGGACTAGTTAAGGTGAATATATTAATTGGGAAAAGGTACAAGTACCCCCTATAATACGACCGACAATCCAGAGACACATGTTAATTAAACTAAGGTCCTATTACCCTTCTAAACCCAATTTTTTTGTAACTTTGTACACCATTTGGTTTACATGGCACACTACGTGACTCCACGCCATGTAAGCCAAAAGGTGTACAAAATTATATAAAAAGGAGTTCGGGGGGGGGGTAATAGGACCTTAGTTTAATTAAGGTGTGTCTCTGAAATTTCAGTCATAGTTTGGGGGGGGGGTACTTGTGCCTTATCCCTATAATAATTAACAAAACTATCAAGACATAGTTAAAAAATTGAAGGCAATATATATATGAGGAAATTTCATGAAACAAAATGAAGCTTTTGAAAAACAATAGAATTTTTTTAAAAGGTAAGTGTGTTTGGTGTGGAGGGAAATATTTTTCCATATTTGGTTGGTGAAATATTTTTAAAATTAATTTCTTTAGAGAAACAAGCTCCTTAAAAATGATTTTCCTGATAAAAGTAAGGAAAATAAGTTTCATAAGTGACATTTCAAATTCATTGTCCTCTCCACACTCACCCAACATCCCCAATTCTCATCACTTGACTATCCCACCTTGAACCATCACTCACCACCCCTTTCTGCCTATAGTATTTTGCTAGATTATATATAAATATTCTTGGAATAATATTTTTTTCACTTACCACACACTAAAAAATAAATAAGAACCCTATTTATTTGGTCAATACTTATTTATTACTTGTAGAAGGTGGAATGTTCGAGGAGACCCTTCTTGTTATTCTAATTTGAGTAAACTTATGTGGCATTAATTTTGCCGAGTCGGATAAAATATGCGGTTTCACATATATAAAAGCGAGTGAAGAAAAAAATTGAATTAAAAAATATTAAAAAGATTATTGGGGTAGTTGTTTGGGGGGGGATCATAGAAACAAAATAAAAAGAATTAAAAAAAGGGGATAAGATACAAGTAGCCCCCTAGATTATGACGAAATCCCAGAGACACACCTTAACTAAACTAAGGTCCTATTACCCCCCTAAATCCGTATTTTGTTTTTGTAATTTTGTACACCTTTTTGGCTTATGTGACGTCAAAATATCTCCCACACGCCTCAATTGGGTGGAGTCACGGGGTGTGCCACACAAGCCAAAAGGTGTACAAAATTACAACAAAAATGAGTTCAGGGGGGTAATAGGACCTTAGTATAGTCAAGGTATGTCTCTGGGGTTTTGATCGTAGTCTAGGGGGGTACTTATGCCTTATCCCTATATAAATGAAAGGCATAATATATAAATATGCCATTTAACTTGGCTTTAGTTTGCATCTATACCCTCCAACTTTTGGTCTGCACGAGTAGACACTTTTAAATTTTGAAGAAGCTGAAAAAGTAGTTACATGAGTCGTACGTGGCATAATACACGTAGGATACCATGTTGGACGTGAATTTCCACGTATAGCGCCAAGTAGGACATGTGTATCTACTTGTTTAACTCTACACAAGTTTAAGTACCTACTTGTGCACACCCAAAGTTGGAAGGTTTAGATTCCAGATAAAGTCATGTTAAAGAGCAAATTAATGTATTATGCCTAAAAAAAATGATGATTCCTTAGGCAACATATTGAACTTTCTTTCTAATTAGAAAGATAAAAATGTCACCTTTGGGTTGTATGATTCTTCAAAATTAGAAGAAATTAAGTTCTTCTGAAAGATTTTTTCTTTCAATATACCCTTTAACTTGACCTCATTTCATATTATGTCCTTCAAATTTTGGTGTGTATAAGTAGACACTTAAACTTGTATAAAGTTAAACAAATAGACATACAGGTCTTATATGGCATCCTACATGATGATTTGTGTCTTATGTTGTGTCCTAGGTATATTATGCCAGCTGGGACTCTTGTATCTACATGTTCAACTTTATACAAGTTTATGTGTCTACTCGTGCACACCCAAAGTTAGGGGGTGTAAATATGAAATAAGACAACTGTGCATAAATGTGAAATGAGGCAACTGTGCAAAAATTTGAAATAGCTACACTGTGTTCAAGAGGCCCTCACAAATTTGTTTTGTTATTCTTTTTTGAGTGACCTTTTCATTTTTCTTTCTTTGAAATTTTGTAATTATATTTTAAATAATTGAAGGAGATTAAAACTAGTATGTTTTTTTTTTAAAATCATTTTTTTATTTTTCGACAACTTTTTAATTTCAACAATATTTTTTACCTAGTGCCAGTCCAATATATAAAAAGGAAAATAATTTTGTTAATTAATTAAAGGTGTGGGTGTTTAGGAGTATGATCATTGTATACTTGTGTGTTGTATGTGCATCCTATTATTGATGAATGGATTGGTTATTCATTTTGTTGTTGTAGGCTAGGGTAAGGCCTTGCCCCCAATCTCCCTCAATCCCTATTTTGAAATTATACTTTTATCATTTCAATCATGAATGTTCTTGATCATCGGTATATTAAAAATATTCATTACTAAAAATAGTTTAATTGGTCAAGACATGAGTAGAATTACATAATGTCAACATTATGACAATGTATCTAATAATAAAAGAGTTGGCACAAGGAAAATGCTTAAATAAGAACCATTGGTGAAGTAGCACACACATGAAAAATAGTCATTTGAGCAAATGGTGGGATCAATTGCCACCACCACCATGTCCCCATACTCCTACGGCATCAAAACCACTACCACCATTTTGACCACCACCACCGTCGTTTTCACCCGATCCATGACCCTCACCATCTCCAATGCCAAAACCAGATCCTCCATCACTACCTCCTCCTCCACCACCACCTCCACCTCTAACGCCGCCTCCACCACCATTTGCACCAAATCCGTGACCTCGCCATATACAATGCCAAAACTAGAACTCCCTAAACAACAATTAGCATCAACTTGCATCTAATCTTGTAGTATCTACTGTCAGTACTGCACACAAAAATAGCATAACTTCGATTAGTGACAAAACTAGAAATTCTATTAATTCTAACAAGGGAATAAAAAAAATATGTTTGACTTGATATTTGAATTGAGGCAGAAACTAATTTATAAATCACTTTTACTACAACACTAAAAGTTTCCTAAATGTTAAGGGAATTTAACAATGTGTATATATACAAAACTTTTTTATCTTATTTACACAATTTATATCGCAACTAAAGAGATTCAATTAAACCTCTTTCAATAGTTAGCTCCACTTTTAACAACCACAAGAAGAAATGAAATTTTAAGTGACAGACTTTTTTTGGCGGCTAATGCAGCGACCAAAAATAAGTAAGAGTTTTTGCGATGAATGCGCCACGAAAATATCGAAATGAACACTAGTCATTATTATGATTTCCGTTGTTAACTTAAAATATATATGCATGGTTTAAAATTATGTAATACTACGTAACTCGTATGAAGTTCTCCAAAAATATATTATTTTTAAAGTATCTGACATGCGCTTGTTAGTATTTTTTGAAAAGTTCAAGCAACATAAATTTGAAGAAGAATGTATCTTATTTTTCTTTCGTGTCCTTTGTTTTGTGAGGTTAACTGCTCGCCATGAAAATGCTAAAATATTACTTAGAATGTTGTATTAATTAATATTAGAGATACTATGAAAAATCTTAATCGATAGAGTTATGTAATATGTAATGGCATGGTTAGTGACTATTAATTAGAAGTACAATTAATTAATCTATAAATACTTGCAAAACGTGAAAAACAAAAAGAAAATTGAAGAGAATGTATACGTAGTTGAACATCAATAAAGAAAAAGGAGTTACTAAATTCTTCAAAAACACAGAGTAAATTCTTTCAAGAAATTCATCAAACGCTCGGGGGCACAAATACTTTTACTTGATAATCTAAGAAAACATGAAAAACAAATGTTGGGATATTCAAACTCTACCAAGGTCTCTCCCTCCTTTTGTTTCCTCCACTGTTTGCACCTGATCCATGACCCTCGTCATATCCCATGACATCACCAAATTCACCATTACTAGCTCCACCACCAACGCCACCACAATTTGTTGAGTCCATGAACCTCACGATGACCTACACCAACACAAATTTGGGTTCTTCTTAATATAGTTGTTGCTTTTCTATTTCTTTATTGTAGACTCCCTCTTCCAGACGAAACACTCTCCTTTTCTTTTTTTTGGAGCATTTTTCAACAACTTTGTCCTTTGGATTAACAAAGAAAATTCAGTAAGAATAAACTAAATTGTCTTGGCATCTCAACATGACGATAAAAGTTAGTATCATGTAGTTAGGAGGTCATCATGTAAATCACTTCTTGTAACAATCAGTTTGGTAGATATATATTAGGATCATTTTCCCTTAATTAAGTGACACTTGGTGTAGGTGTTAAATGGATATCATGATTTGGAAGGATGGGTAATACATAACTTGAGGTGATTAGATGTGTATTAGAGAAGAAAATCCAAAACTAGAAAGTTAAAATTTTATGAATTGATCAGTGTGAACATTTGGGATAAACGAGCTCAGAATCGAGGTTTGAAAGTCCGTATACATCCGAAGGGTGATTTTTGACTTGAGTGGATAGTTTGAACAAATTCCAATGAAATCAGGAGAGATTTAGAAGCTTAAGTTGCAAACTAGTATAATTGAAGATTAAGAGATCATCACAATCAAATATGTGCCTAAATACCTCAGCTTGATATTTGAGCATCTCAACAAGTTTGCAGGGCATCTTGGTGAAATGTGCATATTTGATTTTCTTCTCGATAGGTTCCTACACTTAACCAGATAATGGTAGGCATCTCATTTTTGTGAACATTGAGGTTGCAAGCTTGGGTGTCACAATCGTGAAGAGGTGATGGGGCTGCTTTGATTCTGGGTCGCAAGGGTTGTTGTGCAACTGCGTAGGAGAGAATGCTGGGTAGAGCATTGTGATCATGAGGGTTGAGGTCCGCAATTTGAAAGGGAAAGGAAGAAGCGGTTTGTCGGGTCTGCGATGATGTAAAAATCAACAATCTCTCTACCTTCGTAAGGAAGGTTTAAGACTGTCTACACACCATTCTAGCCAGACTCCATTTTTTGAATTAATTACACTGATTTCGTTATCGTTGTTGTTATTGTTATAAGAAAAGTCCCGAGGTAAGAATCTATCTAACTAAATATCCTGTTTATAAATAGCTAGGTAATGTGCCTGTGCATCGCACGGTTATAAATAATTGCATTAAACTAAGGAGTAATCCTTTAATAATATGTGAATATTAAAAATATAGGCTCTTCAAAAAAATAATATTAAGAGTATTCTAACATGTACTAGAATACTCTACCTTTTCACAACAACTTTATCTCATTCCATACCTTTTTTGTAGATTTATCTCATCCTGATTGGTCAAAATCTTTCGAAGTAATGTGTGATGCAAGCGGCACCATTTTGATTTCAGATATCATGACACTTCTTACAATTCTAAGTGCCAACGATCGTTAGTCAGTATATAACCCAACTAAATGAGTTGGGGTTGATCCCCCATAGAGTAGCTTTTCCTTTGAATTCAATGACAAAAGTATGACAACAATCTCTACAACTGAAAATTTACTGCATCCTTTTCGGTTTTTAACTCCAAAATTTTAGAATATAATTGTCAATCTAATTCAACGCTTGACACAAAATGATCAAATAATGAAGTAAAACTTGGGGAATCGACCAACCAATTATTGAGTTCACTTTAGTGGATGAACATTGATGCTCACAATAGGATAAATTGTCGTGGGTAGGTAGGACTATACGTAAAGCAATTTTCTCTCAAACAATTACCTTATCTTTGTCGAATTTTCTCAAACATCAACACTAGATATAAGATGCCCAGCCCTTCTCCTCATCAAATCCACTCTCTCGAGCTAGATACAAAGGATAGGTTTCATGTTTCACTTTCTCAAGCTGAAATCATGGCGACCCACTACTAGGGATGCTACATTTGCAACTTTCGCTTTGTACTTCTCTCTCGAGAAAGCACAAAACACTGGACTAGCGATAATAATCATGCAAGATGACCTCAAAACACAGTCGCAAAGCAGACCCACTGCAAGTTAACACCATTATTCACAAATTAATGACACCCACTTAGTAAAACTCAACAATTGGTCTCATAGTCAAAACCCCAAGGAGAGATTTTTAGCCAATCATAGAAAAAAGATGAAAATCGACATTCATCATGTCTTCTATAATTGGGTAAAATGAAAATTGAAAGTTAAAATCAACTAAGAATCTCTTCTATTACAAAATGTCCCAGAAAATCTTGCTAAAATCGCTGAGAAATAGCCTGTAGCAGTGATTTTTCTCTCAATCTTTTGTTCCTCCCCTTTTTGAATGCTTTCTCTCTCCAGCCAAGATCAATTTAAACAAGACTGATATGTGACTATTAAAGACCAATCAGTGAGGTAAGTCGAGCATCGCTGACGAATTGGCGGTTCACCGACTGTCCTTTATCTCGCTTTCATTTTTCACTTTTTCTTGGTCCAGCTACTGTAATTTTAGGCGATCCTAATTGAGATCGCCTAATGATTTCATGAGTCTCCCTTTCTCCTTTCATCTCACCCACCAGCACTTGGTTCGATCTCCATCAACACTTTTGGCGATCTGGTCATCCCTTGCTGAAGTGATCGGTGACTCACCGAGAGGAACTTCTGCTCGCCGAAGTTACCCCCAATTAAGCTCCAGCATTCTGTAACCTTAGGCGGTAGAGTGGCAACTTGGCGAATCGCCGAGTGATATTGGCGATCACTAGCTCTTCACTTCTTTATTCCTTTAGCTCACTTCGTTCTTTTTTGCGCATTAGTGTCCATGCTTTGTTTCTAGATCCAAATACCTAGAAATTAAGGATTTTACATCATTAATTGGCACAAAATAAGCATTTCAGGACACTAAATCTATCTAAATAAAGCCCTAAATAAGTCCAAATCGTGGAATCATCAACACCCCCAAATTAAACTTTTGTTTGTCCTCAATTAAAACTCAAGTTCAGCAGTACAAAAAGGATGTCTCAAACAGTGCTACACAAGATTCAATCATGAATGCACGCAAAAAGACTCAACTTACTCATGCAAGGATCAATTGTGCACTCAAAGATTCAAGTTGTGACTCACTATTATCAAAGATTCTCAAGTTCACAATACTTGCTTCAAATGCAAGTTCAAGCTCAACAAAGGTGTTCAAATGCACTTACACAAAGGATGATTCCATATCCACACACAATGGTTCAACAATTTAAAGCTCTGAAGTCAAATGCAACACACACTCACAAAGATGAACATAATGTATGACTCCACCCATAGGTTTGCCCGTATTTTCCAATCAACAAATGTTTCAGCTCACTGAAGATTAAAAAGGTCTTTCCAAGGCTTGTAACGAGGCTGAGTGCAAAGGTATGGTCATTTAGGCTCAGTGGCTGCTATCCTCTTGATATGTGGTATGAACAACACTTCCTTCCCTTTCCTTCATCATTTTCATTCATGCTCAAAAGTCACCCCATTATTCACTTTCCATGAACATGTTGGATACCTCATTTTCTTTGCACTTTCACAACTTTATTCCTCAACTTTTTCATTCTTTTTCTTATCTGTCTCTTTTTTTTTTGTATGGAGGGGTCCCATTTTTCTCAAAAATCATGTTTTAAGGGTTGCATTTCTTGATTTGCCTTCTCTTTTCATCATACCAATAACTTAGGCTTTTGGCCTAAGTTGGCTATTCACACAAACCACAAATCATTAGGATTATGGGTAATGGATAAAGAAAGGTCCAAATTTTATCAAGTTTCTTCCAAGAAAAGGATAAGGCTCAAAAGGTGTTCAAGCGAAGTTCACACATTCACAAGGTAGGCCACAAAAATAGGTATAACGTCAAATTGTTTCACACTCTTCAAGGTTGCCTAAGATCATCTCAAGAGCTTGCATCATTTAGTTAACCGGACTAACGGGGAAAATTCTAGGTGTCATCACACATGGTTCACGGTAAGCTCATCACACAAGGCATTGACACCAATGTCAATCAAGACTTCACGCTTTCTCTAGTGTGCAATGTTCATCACAAGAGACTCAATTTGAAAATTGGCTAGTCACAACGAGATGCAAAAAGTTCACATAATGTCTATGCAACTTCATTTGACCTCATCGTAGTCGCACATCCATTTTTGTTTGATTATGAGCACTATTCAAGTCATCGATATTGATCAAAACCGATACTCAAATTTACATGAGAACAACTGCAATTAAACGCAATCTAGAGGGTCCAAGAACACATAGGAATTCACTGACCACGTGCCACCCCCACCGAAAGCACTCAACATTGTCCTCAATGTGATTAGAGAATAGGCACTACCACAGAAAGAAACAAAAATAAAAATAAAACAATAAAAGAAAAACGGCAAATAAAGGTACAATTCTAGTAAGTGAACATACAGAGTGAGGTAACAAGGAATCTTCACTAAGTGCCCAGTCGGCGAGATAATAGACCATTCATGGATTTGATTCGGTGATGCGCACAAGGAGCGGCATCCCACCCTTATTTCCTGTGTGTGCCACCCTCAAGGTGGGCAAGTCGTAGAAGATGTAGAATGTTGCCGAACCGATTGGCGAATCGCATACTGGACTTAGAACATTGCCGAACAATCACAGAGTTACGCTGCCAACGTTGAGGTAGAAAAGGGAGAGAAAAGTTGGGTCGCCTAAGCACATCACGATTCGCCGAGTGATACAAGTCTCTCGCCGAATATTCCAGAGTTTTAGCCGAATATTATTTAAAAACAATAATACTTGGGTTGCCTCCCAAGAAGCTCCTTATTTAACGTCGTGGCACGACGTGGAAATGCTCTCAAGCATCTTCTAAGTATACCACCTCAATCAGAGAGATCTCATGGTACTCGCCAAAGTATAACTTCAAGCGTTTACCATTCACCTTAAATGCAGGTCCTTCTTGACCTTCAACGTCAATGACACCATTTGTGAACACTCGCGTCACTCTAAACGACCCCGACCATTTGGACTTAAGTTTTCTTGGAAAGAGTCCAAGTTGAGAGTTGTATAGTAACACCCAGTCTCCTACTCTAAACTCCCTCTTAAGGATTTTAGCATCATGCCATTTCTTTAACTTTTCCTTGTAAAGGGCCGAGCTTTCATAATTTTGAATCTGAATTCATCCAACTCATTTAACTGCTCAACTCTCTCCTTCGAAGTCTTTGTCCAGTCCAGATTTAAAGCTTTCAATGCCCACAATGCTTTGTGTTCCAATTCAACTAGTAGATGGAAAGATTTACCAAAAACTAACTGATAGGGAGACATCCCGATCGGTGTTTTGTAAGCGGTACGATATGCCCATAGTGCATCATCAAGGTTTCGAGACGAATCAGTTCTATTGGCATTCACTGTCTTGGCAAATATGCTTTTGATCTCCCGATTTGACACTTCAACCTGGCCACTCGTTTGGGGATGATACGGAGTTGCTACTTTGTGTTTCACTCCATACTTGTTCAATGCAGCTGAGAACCAGTTGTTGCAAAAGTGGGATCCCCCATCACTAATAATAGCCCGAGGAGTACCAATTCTCGCAAACATATAACATTTAAGAAATTGAACAACGTTTTTCCCTTCGTTGTTCGGAAGTGCAACAACCTCCACCCATTTGGAAACATAATCTACAGCCACAAAGATATACTTATTTCCAAATGAACTCACAAATGGACCCATAAAATCTATTCCCCAAACATCAAATAGCTCAACTTCTAATATGGGTGTAAGAGGCAACTCGTGTCTTTTGGACACTCCACCTTATTTCTGACATTGAGAGTACTTCTTAACAAACTCATGAGCATCTTTGTAGAGAGACGGCCAGTAGTACTCACTTTGTAGAACTTTAGCCGATGTACATATACCACCATGATGACCTCCAACTGGTGAAGCATGACAAACATGGAGAATATCAAGGGCTTCTTCTTCCGAAACACATCTTCTAATGATATGGTTAGTACATTCTCTGAATAAATATGGTTCATCCCAAAAGAATTTCTTCACATCGAATGAGAACCTCTTTCGTTGGGAGAAGTTCAGTTCGTCCGGCATTAAACCACACACTACATAATTGGCAAAATCAGCATACCAAGGAGGTTGTTTGAGAGTTACCTTGAATACTTGCTCATCGGGAAAAAACATAATTTATGTCGATTTCTAGGTCGACATTCTCCTATCCTTCCAATCTTGATAAGTGGTCTGCCACTTGGTTTTCACAACCTCTTCTATCTTTGACCTCAAAGTTGAATTCTTGTAATAGAAGCACCCACCTTATCAATCTTGGATTGGCTTCTTTCTTTACCATTACGTATCGCAGTGCAGCATGATCAGTGTGAACAATCACTTTAGTACCTAGCAAGTAAGCCCGGAAGTTCTCGAACATATAAACCACCGCAAGTAACTCTTGTTCAGTAATTGTATAGTTATGTTGAGCACTATTTAGACATTTGCTTGCGTAGTAAATGGGGTGAAAAATTTGTTTCATTTTTGCCCCAATACAACACCTAATGCCTCAATGAAGTCATCACAATACTCAAGTGATAATTATTGTTATATGTACACTTAACTAACAACAAAGCTATTCCCAATAACCACCAAAGTTTGATCATCCACATGTCTGCCACATGTTATCAAGGACTTTGACAAAAAAATTAGGACGAATCCTTTCTCACATAACCATGATAAAATCTTAAATCAAAACTTTCCACAATTAGAGGTGAACCTGAATCAACCAACACACTCGTAATACCCAAACAAAAATAGTTCTTATCAACATCTCCATCTCACAACCCAAATTCCCATGAGCTTAAGTTATAAAAGTTTAGTCTTTAGAAATCATATACCCATCGAGGGATATGTCCAAGCATACAAACCCTCTAACAACACTATCAAAATGCCAGATTTAGTGATTATAAATTACCTCTTAAGAACAATAGAATTGGATTCAATGATCCCCACATTCAACCACACATAATTGATATATGACCTCGACGATAAGATGAAATTTTAGATTGTCGAACAACCATAAATATGCATGGTAGCTCTTCTAAAAACTTTCATAAGAAAGGTGGTACAGGTAAAACCACTGAAATATTTTAACAACTCCAAGACAACACCAATTATGTCATTCAAAATAACCAAATCTTCCCAATATTCCCACTCAAACAAGAGAACATCGCAAGATTTGGTACACCTGATCCACCACTAGGGATCCAACCACAAAAGTGAAAACACACTAGAGCATAGCTAGTGAATCATACTCACAATAATAAAAACCATCATAAACAATCTGACCATTTACCTTACTATAAACCAACACTTTCAACCTTTCTTAGGTACTTAACAATCAATAGTAATAAACTTTATGACCCAACCCAGGTTTAGGTCCTTTCAAATGCTCAATACCGGATACAATTGATCATTTCTCACCTTGCCAATTCATACCTTGAAAAAATATATTACCACAAATGTAGACTTACAATGAACAATCTGAATTGTAAATTCAACTGTATAACACGATGCCCTTATCTATCAATATTAGGTTATACCTTGAAGATTTTTATGAATTCATGGATCTTCAGCTTATCATGGATCACCTGTCCATCGATCTTACAATACCTTCGCTTACAATACCATCGTACTCATTACTAAACTCAAAAATAAAACCCAAGCACTTATCATCACCCTTGAGCTAATGCATGTACACTCCTTTCTCAAGTTTTTTTCAATAGTTTTTAACCAAACTGATGGACCCATGACATTATTACCATAGCCACGACAAAACGAATGAAATCACATGTCTCTGAACCCAATTATCTATGTAACACCCCATAAATTTTTTCAAACTGAGACTCAAACCATCCTTCACTGTGAGTAGGATTTTACCAAGGAAATTAAAATTTATTTGAGTGTTAAGGTCACTAGATATAGCACCTTGAGTTCCAAGAAGAACTAAAGAGAGTTCATTCAAGTCATTCCTAAGTTCCTTTAAGTTTTAGGTTAACTTCAAATGAACATAACATTCAATACTAGATGAGTTAGGTGGGCTACAAGATACCCAATGAAAGGTATTTTAATTATATTTCCAACGCCTCCGAGTTTGCTAAGTTTCGAGTTCTCATGAGTGAGATATGCCATTTTGAAGTCAGGCTGTCCAGTTAAGGAAAGTTACCCAAAAATAGTGAGGGGTATTTTGGTTTTTTCGTTACCCAATCAGATTTATTTCATTTTTAGTAATATTTTAGGGGTCTAATCCTATTAGATTCAATTTTATAATCCTAATATACGCCTAGGGTTTGAGTTGAGAGTTCAAGAAGAGATAAGAAGGGAAATGAAGAGAAAAGAGGAGAAAAGTGTAGAGGATCAAAGCATTCGTCAAGAGCCTTGCGTTTTGTTACGGATTTTCACCACGAGTTCAATCCCTAAGAGGTATGTAATATTACATAGTGTTGGGTTTGTTCACCCACACGCTAATCATGATATTTTCAGCGAAATTTCATTCTTGAAGTTGAAAGATTGAGTTCTTGATGAGTTCTTGAGAAGTGTTTTTAAAGTTAATCCTAAATCTTGTTGTGTGTTGGGGTTTTCATGATTTATTGAGATGAAAGTGAGTGTCTTTAGGGCTGTATTGAGTGTATTAGAGTGTACTTATGTTAAGTAATCGAATCCAAGTGATTGGGGAAGAAACCGTTCGATTCTAGGCAAGTTAGGGTAAGAAAACGAGCAAAGAAATTTGCCGGGACTTCTGGGATGGGTCCTGGAGTGTCGCGCCAGCCAGAGAGACCCAAATATGCTCTAAAGTTTAGGGGCTGGTTCCCCACGCAACTCATAGCCCCAGGGTCACCTTCCCCATCCAGTTTGCAATCGATTGCTCCGTTTGAGTTCTTTCTAACGGTACCTTAACTCCTTTTCGATTCTAACTACTCTAAGGTACTTCTAAACATCTAAAACCATTACTAACATGATCATAACCTTGAATTCATAATTCAAATTCCAGGTAGAGTTAAGAGTTAAGTTTTGGAAATTCTTTCGAACATTCTAAGAAAGTCCCTTTGAGTCCTTTTGGAGAGTCTTCTACAACTTCTAGTAACTTATTCCAAGACTCAAATAAGTGAGCATGAGAGTGAGGAGAACGTATTCATGAGTCTACACTATCACCTAGATCCTTCATATCATGAACCATAACTCTTGAATTCATAATTCACATTCAAGAGATATTTAAGAGTAGAGTTCAAGAAAGCTTTTGAGTTCAATTTTGAATCCTTTGAGGTCAACTATTGATTTGATCTAAGTTTTGAGGAAGTAAGTAAGATAATGAGACGAGTCATATACATGAGTTCCATCTAGTTATGTAAGATTTCGAGTCGAGTGGATTCGTTCATGCCCGTATATTCTGCATGGACTCCATAAATTGAGTATCATTGAGAGGAGTAGTATCTTCAAGTTCTAAGTCTTGAGTATTGAGTTCCTAATCCCCTTTGAGATTATATTTCTAATCATGGGACTATTACATGTTACCGATGAAGTCCTTGAGTTTAATTGTTCGTGACTATAATTCTGCATAAACCCTATAAGTTGAATAGTCTTGAGATGAGAAGTATCTTTGAGTCCTCGAGTTGAGTAGTTCATGCATATAATTCTGGATGAACCCTGTGAGTTGAGAATTCTTGTAATGAGTAGTATCATTGATGTTCTTGAGTTCCAAGGATTGAGTTCTATCTATGGATATTGAAAACCTTTCATTGAGTCATTCACGACCATAATTCGGCATGAACCATATTTTAAGAAGTCTTTTACAAACGTTTTAACTTTGTTTTAAGGCTTAAGCTTTGAGTTTACTAAAGAATAAGAGTAAAATTTCATTTCTTCAAAGATTATACGGGAACTATGTATTCCCAAGAGTTTAAAATGTTTTCACATTTGAGCAAGAAAGGAAACACCAATTTCCAAGAGAGCTTTTAAGCAAAGTTTTGAGTAATTATCTCAAACCAAAGAAAGAGTTTTGTTTTAAAAACATATGAGCTAAGTATATTTTTGGGAGTAGTATTGAGCACCGATATGGGAACGCGAGTTCATAATAACTCAAGTCTCCATAAACCATGTAGCCATCATGGGTAGAAAGGATCATACTTTTTAGATGATTCCTTTGTGCTTTTTATCATAGACTAGTGGATCCACTTAGTTAAGGCATTCTATATGACGGCAAAGTATAGGACAGTTCTGGCAGCGTGGGCAAGACGTTGTATCATCACTAGGGCTCATAGTGGTGGTTGTCAGTTAGAGAAGCTCCCACATAGTTATATTGTATTTTTATATACACATTGAGTATTATTGTATTTTTTAATAAATTGAGTTGCTATCTACAGTTTTACAGCTTTCCATATATATTGCATCTTTTATTATTTCTTTATCCTTGAGTATCATGAGTTGAGTCTTTAGAGTTGAGTATTTGAGTTGAGTATTTTATCCTTGAGTACTTTTTAGTTGAGTAAGTTTGAGTAGTTTTGAGTACCCTTGAGTATTCATTGAGTTGAGTATAACCATGTTTCTTTGATTTGAGTTAAGTTGAGTAAATTGAGAAGAGATAAATGTTTCCTTTTTATCAAGTTCAAGCTTATGTTATGCTTTAGCATTCCCCTTACAAGCTCGTACATTCCACGTACAGAGCCGTTTGGCTTGCATCCTTTCATGATGCAGATTCAGGTAATTGGGATCATCAACATGAGCTTCGTTGATACCACATGTAGTTCGAATTAGCTATGGTGAGCCTCCTTGCTTCTGGTGGATTTTATTTACTTTTTAGTTTTGTCAGGATGTCGTGTGTCTTATACCAACTTCCATTTTGTCATTTAGAGGCTTCATAGATAGACAGTAGAGTTTCAAAAGTCTTCATTTATTTTGTTAAATGTTTTAATGACCTAAGTTGCCTATTTTGGGATGACTTGAATATATTATATTATTCAGAGTTTTCTTGTGAGTTAAAGCTTTGTATTTAAGTTTCATGATATTTTTTCAGTTTTTAAGCTTTGTATGCTTGAGTTAGTCTTCCGCTTGCAGTCAGCCAGGATGAGGGTTCGCTTGGGGACCAACAATGGTTCTCGAGTGCCAGCCACATTCAGGGTGTAGGCTCGGGTCGTGACAAACTTGGTATCAGAGCACATAGTTAAAGTATCCTAGGGTGTCTATGAAGCCGTGTCAGTAAGGTCTTGTTTATGGTTGTGAGGGCCCCACTTCTATAAATGAGGGACTACAGACATTTAAGAAAAGTCTCCCTTCTTTCATACTCTTAATCGTGAAATAGAGGTATGTCATAGAGATTTATTCATACTCGTGCATTTCTCAGATTCATTCATTCGACTACCCATCATACTAGAGGTGGTTGAACAGAAAAGTCAATCCTTTATCGATGAGTTGTTCTTAGCAAAAATCTTGTAAAAGTCATGAGACTCCAGAGGGGCTTGAAAGAAGCCCATGAGTGAGTTAAGTGTTGACTTTCAGAGGAATGCATTCATGTTCATATGAATCATGCATTTGAGCTAAAAATGAGTTGTACTCTTTTCCTTAAGACTTGTTTCAGTTAAGATCCTTATGAGGAAGTATGATTAGAGCTTCGGTTGTGTTTTCACCCGAAAAGGTAACATGAACTACGAGATTATGAGCAGTAGTAGTAAAGAGTGCCCCTTAAGTTAAGAAAATAGTATGCAGAAATTTAGTAATCTAAGTAAGGGAGATGTTGTTTCGACAAGGTATGTTATTATAGTTATGCACCCAGTAAGTTATTGATGGAGAGTTTTCCCTTAAGGGTAGAGTAAGAGTTGCTAGTCAAGATGAGATAAAGTATATTTGTTAACCAATATAGAGTTGATGTCAGTGTGGCATCGTGTTAGAGAAGATAAAAAGTATTCATAAAGTGATAGATCTATGCTAGGATTATGATTTGTTTGAGAGGGTCATGATGTTTTGAAGGTTATAGAATTTATCAAGTAATGAGGTATAGCATAGTAGGCCAGCAATCGTACTGATATCTGGGATTAGTAATGAACATTAAGCTTGAATTTGAGATTATTGTCATGATCAAAAGAATGACAACATGAGGGGCATGATGTTAGTCTTGAGATTTGATCTAGTAGACTTGACATAGAGTAGGTGAGGAATTGAGGTGATTAGCTGCAATAAATATGAGGGGTACAAGTGAGAGATCCGAACCTTTAGATAAGGGAAGTGAAGTGTGGCAAAGTCACAAGAGTAACAAAAGCATTAAGAGGTTAAGAGAAAAACCTTAAAAAGAGGTCTTAGTACCTGCATATGGAGAGTTTGGTAGTCATGAGATAAGCTTCTCCTGAGTGTTAAAGTAAAAGAGGATGTAGACCAGTTTAGAGATGATGGAATAGATCCATAGCCTTAAAGTGTTAGCTTTAGACCTAAGGGAGAGATGATAAGATGAAAAATCAAGTCAAGTGTTGAGAATTTCCTAAGGAGCTGGTTCGTAGGAGTCCATGGAGTTGTTAGATTACTAAGCTTGAATATAGTAAGAGTAACCCGTTCCTTACCCAGTCCAGCCATCATTCGAGGACGAATGATCCCAAGGGGGACATATTGTAACACCCCAAAAAAAAAATCGAACGGAGACTCGTACCATGCTTCGTTGTGAGTAGGATTTTACCAAGGAAATTTTAAATAAAGTGAGTGTTAAGGTCACTGGATGTAGCACCTTGAGTTCCAAGAAGAACTAAAGAGAGTTCATTCAAGTCATTCCTAAGTTACTTTAAGTTTCTGGTCAACTTCAAATGACCATAACTTTCAGTACACGATGAGTTAGGTGGGCTACAAGATACCCAATGAAAGTTCTTTGAATTATCTTTCCAACAGCGTCGTGTTTTCTAAGTTTGAATTCAGATGAGTGAGATATGCCCTTTTGAAGTCAGGTTGTCCAGTTAAGGAAAGTTACCCAAAAATAGTAAGGGGTATTTTGGTCTTTTCCTTACCCAATCAGATTTAATTCATTTTTAGTAATATTTTAGGGGTCTAATCCTATTAGGTTCAGTTTTATAATCCTAATATACTCCTAGGGTTTGAGTTGAGAGTTCAAGAAGAGAAAAGAAGAGAAAAAAGGAGAAAAGAGGAGAGGATCAAAGCGTTCGTCGAGAGTCTTGCGTTTTGTTGCAGATTTTTGCCATGAGTTCAATCCCTAAGAGGTATGTAAGCTTCCATAGTATTGGATTTGTTCACCCACATGCTAATCATGTTATTTTCAGCGAAATTTCATTCTTGAAGTTGAAAGATTAGAGTTCTTGATGAGTTCTTGAGAAGTGTTGTTGAAGTTCATCATAAATCTTGTTGTGTTGGTGTTTTGAAGATTACTTTAGATGAAAGTGAGTGTATTTGTCACGACCCTTGGGTACCCCCTAACCATAACATGGTACATGATGCCCCGAAAGGCTCCAAGTAAGCCACTTAGCATATCATCATCACATAAGTAAAGAATAATAAAGAATAGAAACATAAGTTAAGTCTTTAAGAGTACTTTCATTAAAATAAAGATGAAGTCTAGACTTAGTCTCATTTAGCCATCTACTACAATCAAGGTCTCAAAATAGGGTCACAGACCTTACAATAGAAATCCAAAATGAAATACAAAGAAATAAAGGAAACAACAAAATACCAATTGTCCTCGGATCTATGAGGACATACCATAAGCTTTGGAGAATAGTCTATCCAAGCTTGAACAAGAGTGAAGGATCAACTCAAACGCCAGAACCTACACTTTGTGGAAAAGGTAGAAGAAATATGGGTTAATACAAAAATATCACTAAGTATGATAGCTATGCACAAAACCATGAAAATATGCTAAAATGGGAAAATTTAGTTGAAGAGTATGCACTTTATCAAGTTTGAGAATCATCATGAAAAGTAGAGTGAAAGCATAATTCGTGAAAATATTCAATATACAAGTCATCACATCATAATAGGAACCCACCATGAATACCCTCAAAGTCTACTAGTGCCATGCATAAGCAAGAAATCATAATCCTACCAATGCTAAGTAACACTCCTTGAGCAACCATACTTTATAATTCATCTTTTAATTACCTTTGGGAATAAGCCATAACCGACATAGACCATGTTAGCAACATGGAATCCGATGTCATGTCCCACACCAAAAAGAGATGTCCTACTTGCCTAAGGTAGAACTAAATGTATCAGCTTTTAGGTGGATCCACTAGCTAAAGTCCTATGAGGGCACATAGTTAAGGGATACAAAGAATTTTATTGAAACCCACCCTTTCTAGCGGGGGAGCTTTCATCTCATGAGATACTTATTAGAAGTGTCACGGCCTGAGCCTACACCCTCGACGTGGCCGGCACTCGAGAACCATTGTTGGCCTCAAGCGAACCCTTGGCCTGACTTACTTACTCAGCAGAAAACTTTACTCATGATAAATATACTTTAAAACAATAACTAAACTGATCAATAAATAACTTAGAATATAATAAATAACATTCACTGCCAAAGTGGCAACTCAAGTCTCAACTTAACTGAAAAGGGAAAGTGAAGACTCATGAACTAACATCAACTAACTCTGTCTATGAAGCATCTAAACAACTGAGATGGATTTCAGGACAAGACCCACGGCATCCTAATGAACCAAAATACTTAAAGCAATAAAAAGAATCCTTCGGAAATCTAGGAGGCTCACAAACTGACTCTTAGTGCTCAACTGGATCAATGAGGAACTGGATGCTGATCCTGGTTACTTGTGTCTGCATCATAAGATGATGCATGCCAACTGGCATCAGTACATTGAATGTACGAGTATGCGAGTTGGAATGCTAAAAATAACTTAACGTTGAAAAGAAATAGAAAGAAACACTTACCTTGGCTTTACTCAACTCCTGAATAACTTAGCTCAATATAAAGCAATAAAACACATAAAATATATAGAAAGCCTTTAAAATAGTAGAAAACAACTTAGTTCGTTAAAGAAAATGCAATAAGAAACTCAACCTTACTTATATAAGAAAGTAATGTAATTTCTGTGGGAGATTCTCTAACCGACAACCACCACTACGAGCCTAAGTGGGAGATTCTAGCACTTAAGGAGTCATCTAAAAAGTATGATTCTTTACTACCCATGATGGCTACATGGTTTATGGAGACTTGAGTTAATATGAACTCGCATCCCTATATCGGTGATCAATACTACTCCCAAAATATACTTAGCTCATACGTTTGTAAAAATAAAACTCTTTCTTTGGTTTGAGATAATTACTCAAAAACTTATCTTAAAAGCTCTCTTGGAAATCTCAGTTTCCTTTCTTGCTCATATGTGAAAATATTTTAACTCTTGGGAATACTTAGTTCCCGTATTATCTTTGAATAATGAACTTTATTCTTACTCTTTACTGAAAACTAGCTCATAGGCTCTTTTGGAAATCTCAATTTCCTTTATTGTTTGAATGTGAAAACATTTACTCTTTGGGAATACATAGTCCCGATATACTCTTTTAAAGAAATGACTTCAATCTTTATTCTTTACTCAACTTAAAACTTAAGTCTTCAAACAAATTTAAAACATTTGTAAAAGACTTTTGGAAGACTCTATGAACTTCTCTTTACTTGACTCTTAACTTAACTTGAATTTAATTATGGATTCAAGGATTGTGATTTGTGATAGGAAAGATCTCATGATGTTTAGGAATGAGTTTAGATAACTAAGCAAGAGAAATGATCAAGAGATCACTGCCTGGAAGTTGGTCTGCGACGCAAAGATGTATTTAAATTTTGGTCGCGAAACTAACTTTTGATGCAGAACGGTCCGTGACCGCTCCGTGACGTGAAGAACTATTTCTCAAATCTGAGGAGCAGGTCCACAACGCCGCCCCACTGCCCAGATTCGGCCAACTTTTTCCTTCTTCATTTTTAAGTCCCAATTCGCCTAAACTAGACTATTTTTCTCAAATTCCCTTTATATTCAGATACCCAACAAAAGTAATCAACAACCTAACTCAAAACAACTCTAAAACTCAATTTAAAAATCTCAGAAACTTCTCAATTCAGCCCAATTCAAGAACGAAAGTAAATTCAAGAACACACATCAAGAACATTCAAACTTTCAACTTTTTAGGACGAATTCACACTGAATAAAGCATGCTTGGCGCGTGGGTGAAGGAACCCAACCCTCTGTGAACTCACATACCTCGTAGGGATCACCCCTTAACGAAATCCACGAGCCTAGCTTCAAGAACTTGACGATTCCATGCTCCTTCTCCTCTTTTCTCTTCTTCTTTTCTCTTCTCTCAAAACCCTAAGTTCTTTCTCAAAAGCATAAACTTAATCCAATCAATTTAAACCCCAACTTAATTACGAAAAACGAAATTAATTAATTGGGTGGTAAAAGACCATAATGCCCTTCTAAAATCCGGATGGGACTTTCCTTATTTGAACAACCCAACTTCCAATGGGAATAACTCACTCATACGAACTTGAAATCGCGCAAACTTTACGGCGCTGGAAAGATTATTCAACGATATTTCCTACGATATCTAGAAACACACCTAGCTCATTCTGAGCTAGGAGTTATGGTCATTTGAAGTTGACCAAAAACTCAAACTTAACTTATCCAATTTTCCAGTTTTTATTTTTTCCAATAATCACTCTTTATAATTCTAGCTCTTTCTAGTTCTTTCAATTAGTGAGATGTTACAATATCTCCCCTTGGGAACATTCGTCCTCGAATGAGATTACTCTTACTAGGCTAAGGGTGTAACATCTAACATCCAAGTTAAACACCCTACAACCAATACAAATACAACATGCCAACTTATAAATTAAAGAGTACTAAGAAGAGAATTAGTACCTTGGTCTGGAATTTCTCCAGATTCGAAAAGATGTGGATATCTTTTTTTCTTAACTTCCTCAGCTTCTCAAGTAGTTTCCTCAACAAATTGGTTCCTCCAAAGGACTTTGACTGATGCTACCTCTTTTGTTCTCAACTTGCGAACTTGGCGATCTAGAATCTGAAGAGGAATCTCCTCATAAGATAAGCTACCATGATTCCAATATCTTCAGTTGGAATGATCAATGAAGGATCGCCCATACACTTTTTCAACATGGAGATGTGGAATACCGGATGAACCGCGGCTAACTCTTGTGGTAGGTCCAACACATAAGCTACACTACCAACCCTTTTCGATATTCTGTAAGATCCAATATACCGCGGACTAAGCTTCCCCTTCTTACCAAACCTCATAACACCCTTTCATGGGTGAAACTTTCAAGTATACACAATCATCTACTTCAAACTCTAACTGCCTCATCCTAACATCAATGTAGGATTTCTAACGACTCTGGGCTGTTTTCAATCTCTCTTGAATAACTTTCACTTTCTCCATAGCTTGACGAACTAAGTGTGGTCCTATTAACCCTGCTTCACCAACTGCAAACCATACAATAGGAGATCTGCATCTTCTCCCATAAGGAGCTTCGTAAGGAGCCATCTGGATGCTAGAGTGGTAACTATTATTGTAAGCAAATTTGATAAGAGGTAGGTGATCATCACAATTACCTTTGAAATCAATGACACAAGCCCTCAACATATCCTCTAATGTCTGAATGGTGCGCTTGACCGTTTGTCTGAGGATGAAAATTAGTACTTAAGTTCACTTTTGAACCCAAGCCTTTCTGAAAAGATTTCCAAAACTGTGCAGTAAATTACGCACCTCTGTCTAAAATAATGGAGACTGGAACTCCATGAAGTCTTACTACTTTCTGAATGTACAACTTAGCATAATCCTCTGCTGAATGAGTAGTCTTTACCAGCAAAAAGTTGGTTGATTTTATCATTCTATCAACAATCACCCAAATAGAATCATGTCGTGTACGAAACCTTGGTAAACCTATGATGAAGTCCATATTGATCATCTCCCTCTTGTTCAAAAGCCATAATTTTCCTCTTATGAACATTTGCCTTCAATTTAAGTAAAATAGGATCTTGGTCTTGCATTTCTTTCACCTCTAACACTAATGAGGATTCAGTCCCATTCATCGCCACTACCCCTCCTTCTCTGGAATCCATTAGTCGAACTCCTAAGCGTGAAAGTCTATGCACATCTTTTGCTAACTATCTCTTATTTTTCTCAACATGGGCGGCACTACCCATAGACAACCTGCTGAAAGCATCAGCAACAACATTAGCCTTACCTGAGTGATAAAGAATACTCATATCATAATCCTTGAGTAATTTTAACCACCTCCTTTGTATGAGATTAAGCTCATTTTGAGTAAGCTCATACTGAAGACTCTTGTGATCGGTGAACACATCCACATATACACCATAAAGACAATGACACCATATTTTAAAAGCAACTACTACGACATCCAACTCTAATTCATGGGTTGGGTAATTATTCTCATGAACTTTAAACTGTCTGGAGGCATAAGATATAACTTTGCCATTTTGCATTAACACACAACCCAAACCAACTCTGGATGCATCACAATATACAAAAAATCCTTGCGTACCTTCTAGTAAGGTCAATACTGGGCAGTAGTCAACCTTTTTTTTCAATTCATGAAAACTTTTCTCACAAGCTTTAGATCATTGAAACTTCATTGTTTTCTGAGTCAACTTAGTCAAAGGGGATGAAATAGATGAGAACCCCTCTACGAACCTTCTATAATATCCATCCAACCCTAAGAAACTCCTAATATCAGTTGGGGATGTGGGTCTAGGCAAGTTCTGCACTGCCTCTATTTTCTGAGTGTCAACTCTAATTCCATCAGTGAAAACTATGTGGCCCAAGAATGCCATAGACTTAAGCCAAAACTCAAATTTAGAGAACTTAGCATATAACTCTTTATCTTTGAAAGTGTGAAGAACTATTCTGAGATGGCTAGCAGAATCTTTCTCATTCCTCAAATAGATTAGTATGCCATCAATGAACACGATACCAAACATATCTAAATAAGGCTTGAATACTCTATTCATAAGGTCCATGAACGTTGCAGGTGCATTGGGTAAATCGAACGACATGACCAGAAACGCATAATGTCCATAACGGGTCCTGAATACTGTCTTGGGAATATCATGCTTCCTTATTTTCAACTGATGGTAGCCTGATCTGAGGACTATCTAAGAAAAACAAGAAGCACCTTGAAATTGATAAAAAATATCATCAATTCTCAGAAGATGATAATTATTCTTGATGGTAACCTTATTCATTTGCGGTAATCTATACACATCCTAAGGGAACCATCCTTCTTTCTCACAAATAGGATCGGAGTGCCCCAAGGTGAGACACTTGGTTTAACAAAACCTTTCTCTAAAAGATCTTTCAACTTCTCTTTCAACTCTTCTGGAGCCATTTTGTATGGAGGAATAGATATAGGACGAGTGTCTGAAAGAATATCTATGTAGAGGTTTATTTCTCTCTCAGGAGAGACTCCGAGAAGATCATCAGGAGAGACTTCTGGAAACTCTTTTACTACTGGAACTGACAGAATATGTGGTATCTTAACACTAAAGTCTTTAACTCGGACTAAGTGATAGACACACCCTTTGGAAATGAACTTTGTTACCTTAAGGTACGAAGTAAAATGACCCTTAGGCACTGCTGAACTACTCTTCCACTTTATAACTGGCTCACTGGGAAACGGGAACTTGACTACTTGAGTTCTACAATCTATTGATGCATAACAGGCATGAAGCCAGTCCATAGCTATAATGACATCAAAATCTACCATATCTAATTCAACTAATTCAGCCATGGTACTCTTATTATTGACGAAAAATGGTACAATCATGATATACTCGCTCCGCTAGAATAGACTCCACAACAGGTGTAGAAACACTGAAGGGCTCAAGAAGTTGCTTAGGAAGAACATGAAAATTAAAGACTTGGATCATACCAGTGACAACATCTGGCGAATCCTCTTGCTCTCGGTGAATAGTGATAACATAAAGACAGTTTCCTTCTCCGCCTGCCTCTGAAGTAGCTCATCTAGATGAAACTCTGTCTGGTGGAGCAACTAAAGAAGACTGGGCTCTATTGCCCCAATTACCATTACTCTGCCTGTTCTTAGGACACTCTCTTGTAAAATGACCGTTCTGGCCACACTTGAAGCAACCAGTGGAGTAATCACGACACACCCTTGAGTGGCTCCTACCACACTTAGCACATGCAGGAGTCTTAGTACCCCATTGTGCCTTACTACCTTGCAAATGCGCATGTCTAGCTCTGAAGTTTTGAGAATTCTGACTATTGTACTCACATTTGTTCCTTGGTGCAGGTGCACTAGAAAATGATGGAGTAGGTCATTTCTGCTTATCTTGGAAAGAAGACCGGTTCACATTACTCTTTTGCTACCCGAATTCATTCCTTAATGTCTTAGCCCTCTTATTATTAAACTCTTCTCTATCCTTCAGCTGGTCCTCCTCAACTTGTTGAACATGGATCATCAGCCTTGCTATGCCAATGTAACCTATTGGCATGGCTGCCTTACTTTTCTTACTTGACAGACGAGGCAACCCAACAATAACCAAACACATCTTGCTCCTCATGTCAACAACCATCTCTTTGCTTCTCTTAGCTCACGAGGAAAGAAATGCCTCATGAAGGCACTCTCGACCATAGGCCAGCTCACAATCGGTTACGCACAAGCACGAGTAAGAAAGAAACTGTATAGAGATGAACTCTATCAAACTAAATGAATGTGAAAGAAGTGAGATAATTGCTAAATGTTGCAGCCTCCTAATTATATATATGGCGCGCTTCACACCGATAACTGGGACTCTACATGCACGGCTTCATAGACTCCCTAGGACTTTTGAAATATGTGCTCTGATAGCAAGTTTGTCATGCCCCGAGCCTACACCTTGGACGTGGCCGGCACTCGAGAACTATTGTTGGACCCAAGCAAACCTTTGGCATGACTTACTTACTCAGCGAAAGACTTTACTCAAGATAAATATACTTTAAAAGAATAATTGAACTGCTCAATCAATAACTTAGAATGTAATAAATAACATTTACTGCCAAGGTGGCACTTCAAGTCTCAACTTAACTGAAAAGGGAAAGTAAAGACTCATTAACTAACATCAACTAACTCTGTCTATGAATCCTCTAAGCAACTGAGATGAACGTCGGGACAAGACCCATGATATCCTAATGAACTAAAATACTGAGAGCAATAAAAAAGATCCTCTGAAAAGCTAGGAGGGCTCAACAACTGACTCTGATTGCTCAACTGGATCAAACGAGGCGCTGGATGCTGATCCTGGTTACCTGTGTCTGCATCATAAGACGATGCATGCCAACTGGCATCAGTACATTTAATGGACGAGTATGTGAGTTGGATATGCTAAACATAACTTAAGCTTGAAAAGAATTTGAAAGAAACACTTGCCTTGGCTTTACTAGACTCCTGAATAACTTAACTCAATATAAAGCAATAAAACACATGCAATAAATAGAAAGCCTTTAAAACAGTAGAAAACAACTTAGTTCGTTAAACAAATGCAATAACAAACTCAACTTTACTTATATAAGAAAGTAATATATTTTTTGTGAAAGATTCTCTAACCGACAACCACCACTATGATCCTAAGTAGTGATACAGCGTCTTGCCCACGCTGCCAGAACTGTCCTATACTTTTCCATCATATAGAACGCCTTAACTAAGTGCATCCACTAGTCTATGCAAAAAATCATCTAAAGAGTCATCTAAAAATTATGATCCTTTACTACCCATGATGGCTACATAGTTTATGGAGATGTGAGTTATATGAACTCAAACTCGTCCCCATATTGGTGCTCAATACTACTCCCAAAATATACTTAGCTCACATGTTTGTAAAAACAAAAATCTTTATTTGGTTTGAGATAATTACTCAAAAATTTACCTTAAAAGATTTCTTGGAAATCTCAGTTTGCTTTATTGCTCAAATGTGAAAACATTTTTAACTCTTGGGAATACTTAGTTCCCGTATAATCTTTGAAGAATGAACTTTACTCTTACTCTTTACTAAAATCTAGCTCACAGGCTCTTTTGGAAATCTTAGTTTCCTTTCTTGTTTAAATGTGAATACATTTACTCTTTAGGGATACATAGTTCTGATATACTCTTTTGAAGAAATGACTTCAATCTTTACTCTTTACTCAACTTAAACCTTAAGTCTTCAAACAAATTAAAAATATTTGTAAAAGACTTTTGGAAGACTCTATGAACTTCTCTTGACTAGACTCTTAACTTCTCTTGACTTGACTCTTAACTTCTCTCGACTTGAATCTTAACTTCTCTTGACTTGACTCTTAACTTTCCTTGAATTGAATTATGGATTCAAGGATTGTGATTTGTGATAGGAAAGATCTCATTATATTTAGGAATAATTTTAGATAACTAAACATAAGAAATGATCAAGAGATCACTGCCTGGAAATTGGTGCGCGACACGAAAATGAATTTAAATTTTTGGTCGCAAAAATAACTTTTGAGGCAGAACAGTCCGTGACCGCTACGCGACGCAAAGAAATTTTTCTCAAATCTGAGGAGCAGGTCCGCGACGCGGTACCACTGCCCAGATTTACTAAACTTTTTCCTTCTTGATTTTCTAGTCCCAATTCTCCTAAACTCGACTAGTTTTCTCAAAATTCTCTTTAGATTTAGATACCCAGCAAATGTACACAAGAACCTAACTAAAAACAACTCGAAAACTCGACGTAAAGATCTCAGAAACCAATTCAAGAACGGAAGTAAATTAAAGAACACACATCAAGAACATTCAAACTTTCAACTTTTTAGGAAGAATTCACTCTGAATAAAACACGCTTGGCGTGTGGGTGAAGGAACCCAATGATTTGGGAATTTACATACCCAGTAGGGATCACCCCTTGACGAAATCCACGAGCCCAGCTTCAAGAACTTGACGATTCCTTGCTCCTTCTCCTCTTTTCTCCTCTTCTTTTCTCTTCTCTCAAAGCCCTAACTTGTTTCTCAAAAGTGTAAACTGAATCCAATCAGTTTAGGCCCCAACTTAATTACCAATAACAAAATTAATTAATTGGGTGGTGAAAAGACCATAATGCCCTTCTAAAATCTGGATTAGCCTTTCCTTATTTGAACAACCCAACTTCAAATGGGGATAACTCATTCATACGAACTTGGAATCGCGCAAACTCGGCGGCGTTGGAAAGATTATTCAATGATCTTTCCTACGATATCTGAAAACACACGTAAAACATCTTGATCTAGGATTTATGGTCGTTTGAAGTTGAGTAAAAACTTAAATTTAATTTAACCAACCTTCCAGATTTTTATTAATTCCAAAAATCACTCTTTATTATTCTAGCTCTTTCTAGTTCTTTCAATTAGCGAGATGTTACAAGAAGTTCATCCTTTCTAGCAAGGGCACATCCATCTCATTTATCATACCCACTCGGTGCTAAGCATTACTTCCCACAATTACATGTTTAGTCTTGAATTGCATTTACAAACATGAAGGAGTGTCTAAACCTTCCATTCAACACAATTCCCAAAATAGCTCATAGATTCAATAGATGAGAATGAACTTTCAACCTTAGAATTATCATATAGGAAGAAGAACTTTCACATCATGATCATTACGTGTTTATGAGAATGAACTTTCAATTAACACAATAATTAGACTATAATCATGTTCATAAAGTGCATATACATGAAACCCATAATTTGTCATAATTCCCATCTCTTACCCTTCTTGGATCAAGGATCACATTCTTGCAATCAATTTAGGGTTAATACTTCAACATAGATAATAATATGATCAAAAGAAATAAATTACAACAACTACAATTCCCTATAATTGATCTTACTACAATTCACTTCACCATACACAGTCATAAAATTAAGGTAATGGAAAATCATGGAAGAGTTTTTTCATAAATATAGCATAAATAAACAATTCAATCATAATATAAGACAATGAAATCATTGAAATCATTTTTAGAAAGAATCCATGACTTTAGATGAAAATACTAGGTTTTAGAGAATTTGTCTAATTTGAAATTGGAAGTTTAGGGACTTCATGGATGAAAAGTGTCACAACCCGGGAGCACCCCCTAGTCGTAACCGGCGTACTCGACCTCGAAGAGGTCTAATACAAGCCTCTTAGCATTCATTCATCGCATAGACACTAAAACCATATGGAATTAAAAACTTTCTTTTACCAAGAAAACATTTCA
>JAJOOS010007537.1:0-28062 GCA_029582725.1 Solanum chiquidenum
GAAAATTGTATATATACATATATTTTCGTTCCCCTCTCTCCCCTCTCCCAGATCTCACTCGCCACTCTCCCAGATCTCGCTCGCTCACTCGCCTCTCTCACTTTATACAATTGATCTTTTTGTATATGTATACCAAAGCAGATTATACAACTGTTTTCTTTTGTAAATGTGTAGCGAAATATACATATTTATGTTTGCTATGGAGCGCAATTATGCAAACTTTGCTATAGCATACAAATATGAATTTTGTGTTTGTTATATGTGAAATTTTTTATAAAATCAAGATAGAATTAATTTAAAAAATTCCATTTTATCCTTATGATTATTTCTTCTTTTGAAAGCGTAAAACTAGTTTGTAATATTCCAAAAAAGAAATATTCAAATTAGTAAAATTATTATTCTTATTTATAATTTCTTTAAAAGATAGAGGGAGTAATATTTTAGAAACATGTCAGGTACTACTATATATGTTTTTTCTAGCTAGATCAATATGTAGATACTTTTTAAATATTTCATATGTCACAAACAATGACTTATATGGTTCTTTTATTTTATTTTCTCTTTCTATTAGTGGATTGGATTAACAAAAGAAAACGCGTAGGTTTATTGAAAATCAAGAGCTTAATTACTATGTTTATTAAAAATCATGAGCTTAATTAATTTATTTATTTAGGGACAATCATCATGAGATTAATTGACTATCTCCATTTTCAGCCAACAACTTTCCATTTAAGTAGTAATAGAGGATTAAGTAGTAATGAAAGTCTTCTTAAACTGGAGGATTCTAGTGGATCTTCAAATTTGAATTCCAAGAGCATTTACTCTAATGGTCTTTCTAGACCTTTCAAAATAAATTTAAAAAAATAAAATTGTCTTTTCATATTTAATTTCAATTTAAAGTTCCCAACATAATAACCAAATTGGTGATGACCAATTATTTTATTTATAACAAAACTTTGTTGGTTTAGTTTACACATATCTTGATTATTTAGATTGCATCTACGACCTTTTATTAGCATAGTCAAGGGTGAAGGCATAAAAGTATAAGAGGATTTAAGCCCCTTTCGTCGTAAAATTATATAAAAAAAATTTACATACATATAAATTTTGAGTTCCTTTGGGATGAATTTCTAACTCGGTGCTGAGCATAACTACTACATATTTTTGTTCATTAAGGCTTCCACATATAAGAAATAATCACCTATTATTATTTTTGTCTACGCTAATATTTGAACTCTGATCTCCAAGGGCGAAGTCACACTTGCCCGAGCCTCCAAGAGGAATCAACTTACTTTTCTCTTGAATGTCCTTGAGAATATGTATAGATATCTTTTTATAATTTGACTTTCATTAATGAAAAATGTAATTCTATCATTATTGATCTCTCGTGATTTTCATCCTCTTCATATTCATTGATGATGACCTATATTGGGCAGGTTTTGGTCTACTAGGATGATTCATGATTAAACAATTAGCAAAAATAAAGCAAGAAGCTGTTTGAAATGGAAGGCAAAATCAGTAGTATAGTTCAAGCTTCCACCAACATTTACTAATTTTTTTATATTTTGAAATTTATATTACACCCCCACCCACCCCCGCACCCCAACCACCCCAACCCCCCAACCCCACACACACCCAAACAACATTTGGATAATAAGAGTGGCAAAAGAATTCCACAAGCACTTCAAATTTATTTCAACCATTCCCTCTTGTCAATTCAATTTGCTTTAAAGCATTATGCCATATACATTGTCCTATCATATTATATCCTCCTGCAGATTCTTCTTGGGTAAGTTATAATATGTTCAAAAAAGTAAGTACAAGATTTGTATAATCTGAAACTAGACCAAAAGTATGGAGAAAAATAAACGAATTTTCGACCAATAAGATCGAGTCTATTTGAGGTATCTGGTTGTGTGATGGACACACCTAGGAATATATGTACAATGAGCATAATATTCTGTTACAAATATCCTAAGATTTTTACTTTTGAAGGGAAAAAAGGGGCAACTTTATTGGCACCTTTACAATCCCCTGAGCAACAAACATGTTAATGAGCAAAACTAGTTTGAACTTCTCTAAGTGTATTGTTTTGTGTGGATGAGAGCACGAAAGTTTTCGTTTTTATCTTAGGGGGGAAATTAGAGAAACAAAGGGTTGAATCTCAAAGGATCGTTGCAGTAAGGCCACTCTGTCACTTACAATATCCCAACACAAAAGGCTTCCTTTATACCGTTGATTTACACGGATGATCTCCATATCCTACCTTCGAATGATATGATGATGATTGAGACATCATCGTGGTACTTCCTACGATCTCCTTGTGGTATATCAAGCAACTCGTGGAAGTCCATGCCTGTGAAATCGTAGGACAAAAGTCAATTAGTATAGAAATCGTAGTACTTAGAATTCTGATAAGTAGAGATATTTACCAGCTTTCTTTGCAGCTCTAAATAACACTTCTTCAACAAGATGTTGCGCGGGATCTCCCTCGGGGAATATAGACATGAAAGTCTCAACTTCAGAGACTGCTTCTTCATTTGTGAAGTATTGATAAAGTCCATCAGATGATAAGATCAGAAATCTGTCTCTTGGGCCAAGTCTATGGTGGTATAATGATGGTATACAATTGATATACGGTAAACTTCCAACGTAGTCTATTCTGAAGACACCTAGAAGTCCATTGTTCCATTTAGGCTGTAACATCACACAAACAGAAATGACATTAACACGAAAACTTGTTAAATTGAACAACGAGTTTAAAGAAGTTCGATATTTTGAAGAGAATGCTAGGGATTTTTTATGACTTATGATAACGTTGAGAATACCTGTTTAAGAAAGCCTGCACCAAAAGCTCGAGTGACGTTCAAAGAACCTTTCACTCTATTATTTTTAATAGCAGACGTATCACTAGGATGCTCACTTCTAATCCTAAGAACTTCCTGCAACAATTTACCAGACAAGCATGAGTATTAGTCTATGAAACACCAAAATATCGAAATTATTTGGACTAAAAGTGGTATGTACCTCTTTAACAGATGTGCTATGGTCCATAGTGAGTTGACAAGAACTAAGATTGTGTTTTCTGTCTGATACAACTCTGTAGAGTGTATCAATGCTATTTCGACTCCCCTCATTTATCTGTCCCAAGTTACCAATGGAACGATCAGGTTCAGGATTTTGAGCCAAAACTGCTCTGCTATCTCCAACATTCATCAAGTAAACATCATTGCCTTTCATCAACATCACTAAAACACATGATCCCATTAAGGCTAACTCGGGGTTTTCATTCACCATCGTGTCCGTTATCTCCAAATATGATGCCTCAGCTCTCCTCAACGCCTCTGATAACGCATTCAACACATCTAAATGATCAATACCTGCAATCTTTGATTGATCAAATTCTTGATTTTGAATGACAACTGTCTCGTTGCACATGAGATTTTCGGAGGATTCTAACTTGTCATTCCATAGCAATCCCTTGAGTTCTTTGAATACGTTCGAATAAAGATTTTTCAATAAAAAATCAGTAGCATCAGGTCCATTAAAACCATCATAAATCCCAACAAATACCCATCCATATTCCTCAGAAATCACTACATGTACTCTGTCTTCCCCTGCTTTCCCCTGAGCCCATTGCACATTTCGACTTCGAAATGATCCATTATTCTCATCATCTTCATACAAACTAATCAAAGATCCATTAATCTTCTTCTCTGCCAAATTCATTGACAAAACTTTCTTTAAATTCCTAATTATATCCCATTTACTAGACTCAGGTTTGTACCTCTGTAGCTGCTGATCATACTGATTCTCCAACGGGCCAGAAGTAAAACTCCGCTCCATTGGGCCGGAGAGGAATCCCCTCTCGATCGGGCCCGAGCCCGAGTTAGAAATTCGGGGAATCGGGCCCGAACATATAGAGTGGATTGATCTCCGGGGAATTGGCTGAAGAGGAAAAGAAGAAAACCACTGAGAGCTCTCAAAAGCCGACGACTTCTCAATGTAAGTATTGGAAACGTCGACGAGGGAGGTGGACAGCGGCGTAGTAGAGGTGTTGGCGGAGATAGAAGCGCCGGAAATAGTACGAAACGCCGTCGTTTGGCTGGTGGTGCTGCTGCTGTTACTGGAGATAGTGGTAGTGGCCGAAGAAGAAGAATCTTCTAGAAAATGTTGATTCTTAGATGATGAATCATGCAATATATAACAAAATGAATGGCCTAATCCTTTATCAAGACTATCAATTAAGTCTACGCCAATATCATGGCGTCTTTTGGATATTTCTCCTGCAAAACAAAACTTCAATTTTCCAATACCGTTTCCCATTTTCAAACAATTCTTCGAATTTCGATTTTGCAGTAACTAGTTGTTCGTGCTTAACATGTTGTCAAGCACATAATAATAATAATAATAAGGAAACTGAAACAGAAACTATACTTCAAGGAAATGGATGTAAACAATTTCTTTTACGGAGAAATAGTATTTGAAAGTGAATAATTAGGAAGAGAATAAAGCTGCTGCCATGAGAGAAGAAGTGAGGAATATCAAGATTGAAATTTGAAAGTTTATAATTGGTACTGTGGGGTTTAGCATTTAAATTCACAAGAAGAAGAGGAAAAAGTGGAGAGAGGAAAAAGTGGAGAGAGGAAAAAGAAAAAAAAAAGGAGCCAAAATAAACATAGAGGAGTTGACTTAAGATACATGAAAAAGTAAGAATATTAGTTATTCTACTTATTACTCCCTCCGCTCCTATGTAATAGGATTTTATAGATCGAATTGGATTGGTCATTCATCAAAATTAAAACATACGGTAGGGTGATAAAAAATATACAATTTTGAAATATTATTTTTAAAATTTTTCTACTTTCATAAATAAAGTAATAAACTATATCAATGAAATGTATATTATAAGATATTTAAAAATATATTTTGTATATATAATTAGAAAAGTATATATATAATTTGTCGGTTTGATTATCTTTTCGAATTTGTTGAACAAAAGTAAAATTAAACTAAATATTATTGGTAATTTAAAACGTAAACTCAAACAAAATCGATTTATTTTATTGATTTAGTTTAATTTTTCAATTTGAATCGATTTCTACCCAAACTATGAATATCCATAGATAAGATGTATTGGATACGATATTGTTTTAACCTTTTATTTGATAGAATTTTCAGTTTATATATGACTACATACATAACATATCATGATATTACCCTTACTCATACAATTGTGAAAAACATTAGTAGATGGTAATTTGACTAACTTATTCTTATTTATTACTTCTATCAAGTTGATATTTTATTCTTTTGCATAACATTAATATATCTACATATTTATGACTAAGGATGAAAGTTGAAATAAATAACTAATTACTCCATGTCTTAATCTTCTACAATGAAAAATATTGTGGAGTAAGGATGTCACGTATTTAGAAACGGAGAAAATATATAATAAGCATGATTAAAGATAGAATTGTCTTTAATGCTCTAAATCAAACCGTGATAAAATATATTTTCAACATTACTAATAAACCTTATTCAACACTAGTTTTATACGCTCTACTAAATGATCCTATATATAATTGAGCACAAAATATTTTTAAAATAACATTGTGGTTATAATTCTCAAGTTAAATAAATAATGAAAATTTTAAAATTAAATTATTTATAAATATCCCTTGGGAAATAAATACACTCTTATATTCGATGCTTCTTTGGGTGGATAGTTCACTATTTTTGTTACTTTCATTTTCATAAATGTTTTATTTAATTTTTATATGGTTTCATGGGGAAGGTGTAGGAGAAATTAAATGCGTTGACATTGATTTATTTATTTTTAGCATCTCTTTAATATTTGTGCTGTGTTTTTTTTAATAGCTTAAGGCTAAGGTAAGCTAAAGCGTGTGGTGTTTGAATAAAATAGTCCTAATGGATTAAAAGTCAAAAGGGCCAACTTGAGAATATAAAAATAAAAATGGGGCCAAATTAATTGAAAAGAAAAATATAATTATATGCCAACTGGGAAATAATATTGGGTGCCACGTTTACAGGACACATTAATGCAGGCTGGCTAGCTTCTAAATTGGCTTTGTCGATTTTAGTTATAGACTTTTTATAGCTTGACATAGATTTCCACTCTTTATCATCAACGTAATAATGCTGTTTTTTTTTTACCTTCTATTACAAGTTTCTAATATTTTCTTTGTCGGAATTTTACTAGCTTATCTCAATTTTTATCTTATTTATAAAGGTTCAATTCTTAATCGGGTAATCATCTCTTCCTTTTTTTCGTTCCTTATCCCTTACGTAATAACTTTTTGAAAATAATAATATTTTGTTCGCCTTATTTTATATATTATTTGATTGTATATCGAATATAAAAAATTATTTCCTCCATCTGAATTTATGTGGCATTTTTTTGAACTTCGAAAGTCAAACGAGTTTTCCTTGACTACAATCTTTTCACAATATTTTAAATTAAATAATTATTATGGGTTATAATAATTTTTACTTCGTTTGAATATGTAAATTTTATTTTTTAACAAAATTTAAAAATTCATATCTGAATTCATAGTTAAATTAAAAAGGTTTTAACTTTTGAAAGTGCAAAAAATGTCACGTAAATTAGAATAGGTAAATTAGTTTAATTTATGTATATTAGTGATATTGTAAAAACATAACATTAATATTAAAAGTCGAATTGTTTTAAAAAATTAAAATTCTTGAAAATAATAGAAGTTGTATTAGCACTTTTGGCTTCTTAATTATTGCTAAATTTCAATTTTAGTCCCCGTAATATTTAATTAAACATATTTAACTTTTAATTGATTGAGATATGTATTCTTAATTTCTTTCAAATTGAATATTTATTTGTCATAATTATTGAGAACTCCTCTACTTAATTACTTAAGTTTGTATTGTTATTTTATATTTGACGATAAAGGAATCAAAACATATATTTCAAGTAATTGAAAATTAAATACTTCCTCTGTACAATAATATTTTTTTACTATTAACTTTGCACAGTTCTTACGAAATTATAAATATAAGAGTATTTTTATTATATCACTCTTTAAATATAATAAACACAATTTCTTGAAAAATGCTATAGGAAAATATCTATAATTAATGATAAGGGTAAATTAGAAACTAAATGTAAAATTAATATTATACATTAATTTCATACAATAAACAAATATTGTTGGGCATCCAAAAATAGTATAATGGACGTATGTTTTATCAAATATTATGAGGACTATAATAAAAAGTTATCTTGACAAATAAAAAATGTTTTATCATATAAATTTCGCATGTTTCAAAATAAAGAAGATATCATAAAAGTTGGAAGGAGCAGTTATTACCCCTAATTTATTCCTTCCTCCGTCTGTCACGATCTGAGCCTACATCCTGGACGTGGCCGGCACTCGAGAATTATTGTTGGTCCCCAAGCGAACCCTCATCCTGGTTGATTACAAGCGGAAGACTAACTCAATCATACAAAAGCTTAAAAACTGAATAAAAATAATATATTCAACTCGCCATAAAATAGGCAACTTAAGTCTTTAAAACATTTAACAAAATAAATGAACAGACATCTGAAACTCTATTGTCTATCTATGAAGCCTCTAGCTGACAAAGATGGAAGTCGGGACAAGACCCATGACATCCTAACAATCGATATAACTGAAAGTACAAGTGGCACCCTCCGGAAGCAAGAAGGTTCACTATAGCTAACTCAAACTGCATGCGGTATCAACGAAGCACATCCTGAGTACATGTATATGCATCATGAAACGATGCAGGTCAAATGGCTTAGTATATGAAATGTACAAGCATGTAAGGGGAATTCTAAAGCATAAACATAAGCTTGAACTGGTGGAATAGAAAGATACTTACCTCTTCTCAACTCAACTCAACTCAAAGAAACATAGTTCAATTCAACTCAGAGAAAATAAGGATCAATTCAATGATAAGATATTCAACTCAGTGAAATAAGGCTCGACTCGATAATAAGACACTCGATTCTGGGTACTCAAATTTGGATACTCAAATTTGGATACTCAACTCTGGATATTCAACTCAATATAAAGCAACAATACATATGCAATATATGGAAATCTTTTAAAACAGTAGAAAACAACTCAATGTATTGAAAAATGCAATAGTAACTCAGTTTGTATGCAAGGATACAAGATAAATTTTTCTTGTATATGAAAATAAAAAGTAAACTCTGTGTATATAAGAATACAAAATATCAATGTGGGAGTTTCTCTAACCGACAACCATCATTATGAGCTATGTGATGATACAACGTCTTGTCGCACACTGTCAGGGTTGTCCTATACTTTGTCAGGGTATAGAACCTACTCACTAGGTGGATCCACTAGTCTATGCTAAAAGCATTAAGAAATCATCAAAAAAGTATGACCCTTTTCTACCCATGCTGGCTACACGGTTTATGGAGACTTTGAATTATCTTAACTCAAACTCGTCCCCATATCGGTGCTTAATACTACTCTCAAAATGTAACTAGCTCATATGTTTAAAAAAAATATAACTCTTTCTGTGGTTTGAGATTATTACTCAAAAACTAGCTCAAAAGCTCTTTTGTAAATTGGTATTTCCTCTCTTGTTTAAATGTGAAAATATTTACTCTTTGGAATACTTAGTTCCCATATATCATTCTAAAGAAAATGAACTCAACTCTGTTCTTTCTCAAAAACATTTCAAAATCATATTATAATATGATCATTGATGACTCAAGAAGTCATACTGCATAAACATTGATGGTATATCTAGATATCATACTGCTCATACATTGATGACATACTCGATTGACATACTAATCATGTTTTAGAAAACTCCTTTCTCAAAACTCATCTTTACTTTCTCAAAACTCAGTTTAAGAACTCAAATGTTGGCTTTAAAAAGCTTTTTTAAAATTTATAACTCAAATCATTGGGTTCATGTGGAATTATGAACATGAACGACTTAACTCAGGGATTTTAATAGAAATAAAGAACCTCAGTACTCAGAACTCAGGACTCAATGATACTGCTCATCTCTAGACTACTCGACTCATAGGGTTCATGCAGAATTATGGACATGAACAACTCAACTCAAGGGTTTCATGGGTAACATGTAGTAGTCCCATAAGTAGGAATATAAACTCAAAAGGATTAGGAACTTAATGCTCAAAGACTTAGAACTCGAAGAAGCTACTCCTCTCGAAGACACTCAATGTATGGAGTTCATGCGGAATTTATGAGCATGAACGACTAGACTCAAGGGTCTAAAGAACATTATGGAGCTCATGCATGCGACTCTTCTCATTCTCATACTTACTTCCTCAAAACTTAGTTCAAATCGATAGTTGATCTCAAATGATTCACAATTGAACCCAAAGACTTTCTTGAACTCTACTCTTAACTCTCTCTTGAATTTGAATTATGAATTCAAGAGTTATTGTTCATGATACGAAGGATAGGGCTGGGAGTTCGATCAGTTCGGTTCGGTTTGTAAATTTCAGTTCAGTTTTTAGTTTTTGATTTGGCAAAAATATGAAACCAAACCAAATTGAAATAAATTCCGTTCGGTTCGGTTCGGTTATTACAATTTCGATTCAGTTTATTTTGGTTTGATTTTTGATTTAACCAAATTTAATTAATGTGGGCTGTGGCATCTGGATAATTTTCTGCTGGCTTGATTATAAACTGATCAAAATCTGATTTTCTTAGCCTTAATCTGTTTCACCAAGTCTCAACTCTCAACCATTCAAGTTGTTTCTTGGCAGTTAAACAAGCTAGAGAGCAAGATAACCTTCTTTCATGACATGGATAATGTGGTTATGAGGGTCAGAGAACTATTGGAGAGGTCAAAACAGAGGCTTCTCCTTGGCCACTACTGCACTAGTAAAAGACAGTTTGTTGGGTATGACCGTATGAGTATCTTAAAACTGCAGGGATTCAAAAAACTCCAACATTACATCAATGTCATTAGCAAAAGAAGCATTACACTGAAAATTTTAAATTCCGGATACATTTATTTTAGGTTCTTACATTTCTTTTTTAAAATAACTTCTCATGGACAGTGAGCACTGACCTTCGACTTTCGAGTCGCGAGCACGAGAGATGAGAGATGAGAGTTGAGAGATGAGCTCGGAGCTGCAACGTACGTAAGTCGTAACTAAGACAAGAGTTTAGTCTGTGTTAGGGAAATCAATTTAGGGATTTCTGAATTCTTATTGAAATTTGCGCTGCGAATGGGCTGAGATCAGTATTTTAATTAAGGTTGTGGGCTACCAACTATGGGCCGGCTGCGCAATGACCATGAGTTGAGATTAAATGAAGGGGTTAAAGAATATATATATATATATATATATATATATAATTTCGGGTATTTTGGTTAATCAATTTTTTAAAGCTAAAAACCAAAAACTGAACCAAAAAACTGAAATATTGAAAATCGAAATCAAAACCGATCGAAATAACCGAAAAAACAAAACCAAAATTTTTAAAAAAATGGTTCAGTCGGTTTTTTTAGTTTTAACCATATTATGTCCAGCCCTAAAGAAGAATCTCGTGATGATAAAGTAGACTCATGAATACATACTCCTCATTCTCATACTCACTTGCTCGAGTTTTGAAATAAGTTATTGGAAATTGTAAACGACTCCTCAAAAAGACTCGAAGGAACTTTCTCAAAATGTTCGAAAGAATTCTCAACACTTAACTTTTAACTCTACCTTGAATTTGAATTATGAATTCAAGGTTATGATTCATGCTATGAATGATTTCTAGGTTTTTAGAAGTAGTTTAGAGTGTTTAGAAGTAGTTTAGAGTGTTTAGAATCGATAAGGATTGAAGGAACCCTTTTAAAGAACTCAGACGGGCAAAACGATGGAGAAGGGGTGGGGGCAGGCGACCCTGGCACATTGAGTGGCGCAGGGGGGAAGACCTTGAACTACAAAGGTGTGGTTGGGGCGCACTATCTAGCGCAGGGAGCCAGGCCCCAACCCAGAAAACCCTGACGACTTTCTTTGCTCGTTTTCTCACCCTAACTCACAAGAATCGAATGGTTTCTTTCCCAATCACTTGGATTCGATTACTCAACATAAGTATACTCTAATCTACTCAATACAACCCTCAAAACACTCACTTTCATCTCAAGAATTCATCAAAACCCCAACAAAACAAGATTTAGCATGAAACTTCAAGAACTCAAGAACTTAAATCTATCAATCTTTAGGGACGAATTTGAATATGAAAGTCATGTTTGGCGTGTGGGTGAACGAAACCAATACTATGGAAACTTACATACCTCTTAGGGATCAAACCCAGGGTGAAAATTCGCAACAACTCTCAAGAATCTCGATGAACGCCTTGATCCTTTCTTCTTTTCTCCTCTTTCCTCTTCTTTTCTCTTCTTGAACTCTCAACTAAAACCCTGGGCATATATTAGGATTATAAAACTGAACCTAATCCGTTTGGACCCTTAAAACCTCACTAAAATAGAATTAAATCTGATTGAATAAGGAAAAGACCAAAATACCCCTCACTATTTTTGGGTAACTTTCCTTAATTGGACAGGCTGATTTAAAAATGGCATATCTCACTCATATGAGCTTGAAAATTAGAAAACTCGGTGGCGTTGGAAGGATAATTCAAATACCTTTCATTTGATATCTTATGGGCCACCTAACTCATCATGTACTGAAGGTTATGACCATTTGAAGTTGACTCAAAACTTAGAAGAACTGAGGAATAACTTGAATGAACACTCTTTAGTTCTTTTTGGAACTCAAGGTGTTACATCTAGTGACCTTAACACTTAATAAAAATTTAAATTCCTTGGTAAAAACTTTCTCACTACGAAGGATGGTTTACGTTTTAGCTCAAAAAAAATTCGGGGTGTTACAATATCTCCCCTTTGGGATCATTCGTCCTCGAATGACAGCTAGACTGGGTATGGAATGGGGTTACTCTTACTAAGGTCTAAGTCTAATGGTATGCTCTTACTATATTCAAGCTTAGTACTCTAACAACTCCATGGACTCCTACTAAACATATTCTTAAGAAGTTCTCATTCTCTCATCATCTCTGTCATACCAACTAGATTTCCTATATCACTACTCGGAACCAACTAAGTGCTCTCATTTGACTATTTCTCATAGTAAAACCTCATCCTCCTCTTCCTCCTCATTTATAACCTTAGACAAAAATATCACACCATCATTATCATGATAGGATCTTTAACCCTCTCTTTCTACCATTACTCAATTACTAAAGAAACCTTCGAAAAGATATCTCTCATACTATTTGGAACTCATTACTATCTTATTCTCAAACACATGACTTGATTTCTCATCTCGTCATCTCCCCCTTAGGTCTAAAGGTGACACTTGAAACTTATAGACCTATTCTATCATCTCTAAGTTGGTCTACATTACCTTTTTACAACTTAAGTACTACTTTTCCACTTATAATACCTCATTACTTAATCAGTTCTATAACCTTCTTAACATCATGACTCTCTCAAACAAATCATAAGCCTAGTTTAGATTTATCACTTCATGAATACTTTGCTCCTCTATTCAATACCTACACTTAGTCTCCTCTAACATGATGTCACATCGACATCAACTCTATTATGGTTAAAAGTATACTCTATCTTATGCGGACTAGTGACTATTCCTCTTCCTTCTATCGAGAACTCTCTACAATATTGTTATTCCTTATTTGACTCATAAAGGAAATCATTATTTATAATTGACTGGGTGCATGATTAAAATAACATATCTGCCCCATCACTATCTCTTTTCCTTAGATTACTGAACCTCTGCATACTATTCTCTTAACTTAAGGGGCACTATTTACTACTACTGCTCATAATCTCGGCATTCATTCTATCTTTTAGGGTGAAAATATGACGTTTGCGTAATCAAGACATAACTTCCAATTCAAGTGTCTACGATCGTACATTAGTAATATAACCCAACAGAATGGATTGGGGTCGAGTCCCAAGAGAGCAGTTTCTGATAATTAAGAGTTAAGCGCGAATATGCTAGAGTTAACTATAGATAAAAACATTATCGAGTAAAAACATAATAAATTAAGGGTTGACACGAATGTCAACTATCAATTGGGGGTTTGTATTCAATTAATGAACAAAAACAGCAAAAAAAAAATGTGAATTAGGGAGACGAGATTCTTGGGATATGATAGTAATATGGGATAAACTACACAATCGAGTAAATGTTATTGCTAGTCGATTGTTGAACATTTGTAACTAGGCTAGACTTTAGTGGGGGTAAATTCTCTCTCGAGCAACTTACCCTGAATCAACTCGGTTTCTCTCGAACACCGAGTTGCCGCTTTTAAGTACAGCCTTCGCCTTAGTCCATTCACTCTCTTAAGCTGAATGTGTGGGAAAAGGCCTAGGATTCACTCTCTCGAGCTGAACCCACGACGACCCAATAACCACCGGCTATCGATTTAGTAGTCTTAGTTTTAAAACCTTTCTCTCAAGCAAGCCAAAAACACTAAGATGAAATCGTATTTGCAACTACAATCCCATTAAGTTCCAACACAACTACTAAACGAAATCACATTTAAACTGCAAATAGACTAACAATAAGCAATACCCAACAGGAAATTTAACCCATATTCACAAAATCACACCCCAAGAATTGAGGTTTTAGCTAGACATAGAGAAAAGGAAGAAAATGATACCAAATTGAAGTAACATCAACTGGGTATGATTTATACTCACTTATAACGAGTCTAGGATGAAGAATCTTCAACACCCACTTCCAATTTCTTGGAATTGGAAGTCTTCAAATCTTCAAAAGTTAAGCAAAAAATGTTCTCTACTTGAAAACTTAGAAAATAAAATGTTTGTCTCTCAAATTTCCTACTAAGATAAAAATTCAAACTAGTATTTATAGTTGTCAAAAAAATGTGTTGCGAAGGATCACTCGGCGCAATAATTCGGGATCGCCGATGCACTCGGCGATCCGCCCTTTGGTCTGCTTCATCGTCTTTCAGCTTTTGCCTTCAGCATCTTCGTGTTCTGGATCATTGGGCGATATAGTACTGCTTTGCGGAACTGTTCGGTGATGCGCTGACTGCTCCCTTTCATCGCCAACTTGATAATTTCTTTCAGGGCTCAGCACACTGGAACTTTGGGCGAGGTTAAGGCCATTCGGCGATTCACCTAATGCATTAAGTGATCCTCAGGCCTTCTTTTCTTCGTCTTTTCATCCGTTTTGTTCCTTTTCTCCAAGTAGTATCCATGTTTTGCCTCAAACTCCAAATACCTGAAACTTAAGGATTTACATCAGTTATTGAGACAAAATATGCATTTGAGGACACTAATTCTATTAAAATGAAACCCTAAATTAGTCCAAATTATGGATTCATTAACACCCTTAACTTAAACTTTTGCTTGTACTCAAGTTCGACAGTTCAAAAAGGATGTCTCGAACAGTGCTACACAAGACTCAATCATGAATGCACACACAAGACTCAATTTACTCATGCGAAGATCAAATGTGTACTCAAAGTTTCAAGTTGTGACACACCATTATAAAAGAATCTTAAGCTCACCATACCTGCTTCAAATGCAAGTTCAAGCTCAACTAAAGTGTTCAAATGCCCTCTCACAAAGAATGATTCCATATTCACACACAATGGTTCAACAAATTAAAGTTTCAGAATCAAATGCAACGCTCACACTCACAAAGATGAACATAATGCATGACTTCACCCATAGGTTTATCCGTATTTTCTAATCGACACTTGCTTCAGCTCACTCAAGATCAAAAAGATCTTTTCAAGGCTTGTAATGGGGCTGAGTGCAAAGGTATGACTTTCATTCTCATGAAATGTGGTGCTCACAACACTTCATTTCCTCTTCTTTCATCATTTTCTTTAGTGCTCATAAGTCATCCCATTATTCACTTTCCATGGATTTTTCGGAAACCCCATTTCTTTTGTACTTTATTCCATGATTTTTTCTTTTTCATTCTATTCTTTTCTCTTCTCTCTCTTTATTTTTGTATGGAGGGGTTCCATTTTTCTCACAACCATGGGTTAAATGAGACTTTTCTTGCACTTCTTGACTTGCCTTTACTTTTCACCACACCCACAACTTAGGCTTTTGGTCTAAGTTGGATATTCAATCAACCACAAATCAAGAGGATTATAGGTAGTGGATTAAGGAAGGTCATGTTTTCATCAAGTCTCTTCCAAAGAAAGGTAAGGCTCAAGGGGTGTTCAAAAGAGGTTCACACACTCACAAGGTAGAACACAAAAGAGGTATATGTCAAATTGGCTCACACTCTTCGAAGTTGCGTAAGATCATATCAAGAGATAGCCTTACTTAGTCGACCGGACCAACGGGGAAAATTCTAGGTGTTATCATGCATGGTTCACAGTAAGCTCATCACACAAGGCATTCAAACTAAGGTAAAAAAAGACTCCACACTTTCACTAGTGTGCAACGATTATCACAAGAGACTCGATTCGATAATTGGCTAGTCACAACGAGATGCAAATAGTTAGCATATTATTTATGAAACTTCATTTGGCCTCATCGTAGCCGCACATTCATGTTTGTTTGATTATGAGCACTATTCAAATCATCGATATTGATCAAAATTGATACTCGAATTTGCAAAAGAACAATCACATTCAACACATAAAAGAGGTGGCAATTTTTTTTTGAAAGGGTCAAAAATCATTTACAATTAAAAGCAAGGAGCCACAAGCTCAAACCTTCCACAAATTGCAGTGTATAATACGAATTAAGCTCAAAGCCCAATATATAAACAAAACTAATATGCACAAAAGTGGGTCTCACCCCACCACAAACAAAAATCATTTGTCCTCAAATGCGAACAAAAATTACGAAAATGAAAAAAGTAAAACAGAGAGGAAGGTAAAAAGAGGATCCTGTCTACGCAGTCGCTCCATCTGTCTGGGCATCAGTATCTGGTGCATCTGTCTGGGCATCAGTATCTGGTGCATCTGTCTGGTTTCGGGTTTCAGTACTCGGGATCACCTTAGGAGGAATGGTAGTGCCAGATCCACTAGGGGCGGTCATGTGCGAGTCCTCCAGAAAGATATGCACAGCTGCACAGAATCCTCGGACCCCTGAAGGAACATTATGATCTCTAATAGTGGTCTTTCTCGTAGAAGTGGACCTCTTGCATTTGCCTTTCCCACCCGTTGTGGGATATTTCGTAGCTTTTCCTCTGGATATAGTTGCATCCTCAATTATCGTAATCCCTTAGTCTTCTCTTGGGCTGGTATTATTCTTTTAGTAGCTTTTGATCTAGTCATGTCTAAAAAACCTCGAGGAGAAGTTAGGAAATATCCAAACGAACACACAGAAAATTAGGCACAGACAGACTCGCCGAAATAGTTGATTGGGCGTTGAATTAGAGGGTCTTATGGAGGGAGGGGGAGGGAAAAGGCTTGGGCCTACCTATCCCGATAGGACCCCATAAAAGAACGGGCTTCGGCGAACTGGGTTAGCCCGCCAAAAGTTATAGTGTAAGAATGGTTTTGTGGTGCAGACAAAGGGTGATCAAAAAGACTTTCGGTGAGTCACCGAGTTCATTCGGCGACTTCAGGCTTCTCGCTGAAAATTACAGACTCCAACAACACATTTAGCAAGAACTTAAAGGCGAGATGGGGATATTAGGCGAACCGCTGAGTGGTTTGACGAGCTTGACCCAGCTCGCCAAACGGCCCAACGTGCCTATTTTCAACCCAACTTCTCGAATTTAACCTTGCAACCCCCGAAAACAAAATCAAAGCATGCACTAGTTAAATTAAAGTGCACCCCATGACACCTAAGCATAAACCCATGAATTTTACTTCATTTTAAGCACAAGACTATGGGATTTCAACAATCAAAACATTACGGGCAAGATTATCAAATTAAATCAGGTATTCAAACATACTAATTCTATCAGAGAGGCCCAGCACACGACAACACAATAAGATCATTGCAAATGAGTACAATTTCAATAAAATAATCTCGGAGTTTAGAAAACCAAACTTTGATGCCGATTAATAAAGATTGAGATGCTAGGCGGCAAAGTAATCCACAATCTGAGCACCAATCAACGACTAAAATACTCTAAAAATGCAAGAAATATAGAAACTAGAGTACGGGTATGAATTTAGGAAGATAAAAAGTGAGGGAAAGTGAATGAATTTGAAACTTTTAAACCTTTGGCTTGAAAAACCGTCCAGTTCACACCCATTCGGCGACATTAGTCGTGCTCGTCGAGTGTTCACTTACCTTGCCGAGTTTTACAGGCCCTCCAATTAATGTGGGGTCCAAACGACGGTCTACATCAGGTTCGCCGACCAAGTCGGCGACTCGCCAATAATTACATGGGCTCGCTGAGTTTTACAAACTCCATTTTGAAGATGTCTTGAGTCAAACAGCGGTTTAGATCGGGCGTGCCGACCTATTAGGCGTTCCGCCGATTGGACCCTGTAGCTCGCCAACCTATCATTTTCAAACACTCTTCACACTTTAACCTGTAAAATCAACACACCACTGTTTCTAAAACAAAAATAAAGCAATAAAGGGTTTTGGGTTGCCTCTCAAGCGCCTTAGTTAACATCGTGGCACGACGCAAGTCAACACCTAAACTCCACTTTTGGGGTTATCCATAGCATCACTTGGCAACCCCCTGTTTTGCTGCGGGTAGAGCTGAGGCATCACATGCATGACCTGTAAGGTTCTCAAGCAGCTGGATCGATCTAGAATGAGAACCAATCATTTGTTTAATCACTTCGATGTCCTTCTTCATCTCTTCATTCACCTTGTAGAGAATGATCGACAACATTCCTTCGACATGCTTACCCTCATTGTTCTTAGGCCTTTTTCTCTCATGAAGAGGGATGTATTTGTCCTTTCTCTTGCATTGGACTTCAATCTCCGCTATCTTTTTAGCCAACTCATCCATCTAAGTCATCAGTGCGGCCAATATGAAGTCCTTCTCTACTTCTTGGTTTGTTTCAGCCATGTTGGACTGCTATCACATAGGGTTGTTATGTAATACCACCCGAAATGAGTTGGTCAGACAATACCTTGTTTCTAGGACCAAGACTTCTGTAAAAGCAATCCAGGAGGACCATATCAGGAATTTCATGAGTTGGGCATCGAACTAGCAGTTCTTTAAACCTTGCCCAAGCCTCATGAATCCGTTCACCTTCCAATTGTTTGAAGGTTAGAATGTGATCCCTGAACATCATTACTTCTAATGGAGGGAACTACACTTGATCGCGAGTTCTACTTAATAGACTCACTTCTTCTATTGTAAAGCACACACAAGCAAAACACAAAACTGAAAGTTAAGTGAGTAAACTACAACTCACAAAAGCAAAATTCAACTCAACTCGAAGTTCTCAAGTAACACCACTCCCCGGCAGCGGAGCCATTTTGATGTTTGCGTAATCAAGATACAACTTCCAATTCAAGTGTCTACGATCGTACAATAGTAATATAACACAACCGAATGGGTTGGGGTAGAGTCCCAAGGGAGCGGTTTCTGAGAATTAAGAGTTAAGCGCAGATATGCTAGAGTTAACTATAGCTAAAAACATTATCGAGTAAAAACATAATAAATTAAGGGGTTGACTCGAATGTCAACTATCAATTGGGGGTTTGTATTCAATTAATGAACAAAAACAGCAAAAAAAAAATGTGAATTAGGGAGACGGGATTCTTGGGATATGATAGTAATATGGGATAAACTACACAATCGGGTAAATGTTATTGATAGTCAATTGCTGAACATTTGTAACTAGGCTAGACTTTAGTGGGGGTAAATTCTCTCTCGAGCAACTTACCCCGAATCAACTAGGTTTCTCTCGAACACCGAGTTGCCACTTTTAAGCACAGCCTCCGCCTTAGCCCATTCACTCTCTCGAGCTGAATGTGTGGGAAAAGGCCTAGGATTCACTCTCTCGAGCTGAATCCACGACGACCCAATAACCACCGGCTATCGATTTAGTAGTCTTAGTTTTAAAACCTCTCTCTCGAGCAAGCCAAAAACACTAAGATGAAATCGTATTTGCAACTACAATCCCATTAAGTTCCAACACAACTATAAAATTAAATCACATTTAAACAACAAATAGACTAACAATAAGCAATACCCAACAGGAAATTTAACCCATATTCACAAAATCACACCCCAAGAATTGGGGTTTTAGCTAGACATAGAGAAAAGGAAGAAAATGATACCAAATTGAAGTAGCATCAACTGGGTATGATTTATATTCACTTCTAACGAGTCTAGGATGAATAATTTTCAACACCCACTTCCAATTTCTTGGAATTGGAAGTTTTCAAATCTTCAAAAGCTAAGCAAAAAATGTTCTCTACTTGAAAACTTAGAAAATAAAATGTTATCTCTCAAATTTCCTACTAAGTTAAAAATTCAAACTAGTTTTTATAGTTGTCTAAAAAATTTGCTGCGAAGGAACACTCGGCGCAGTTAGTCGAGATAGCCAATGCACTCGGCGATCCGCCCTTTGGTCTGCTTCATCGCCTTTCAGCTTTTGCCTTCAGTATCTTCGCGTTCTGAATCATTGGGCGATATAGTACTGCTTCGCGGAACTATTTGGCGACGCGCCGACTGCTCTCTTTCATCGCCAACTTGATTTTTTCCTTAAGGGCTTAGCACACTGGAACTTTGGGCGAGGTTAAGGCTATTCGGAGATTCGCCTAATGCATTAGGCGATCCTCAGGCCTTCTTTTCTTCGTCTTTTCAGCCGTTTTGTTCCTTTTTGCCAAGTAGTATTCATGCTTTGCCTTAAACTCCAAATACCTGAAACTTAAGGATTTATATCAGTTATTGAGACAAAATATGCATTTGAGGACACTAATTCTATTAAAATGAAGCCCTAAATGAATCCAAATTGTAGACTCATCAAAATACTACACAAGCACTAAACATACTTCCTCATAAGGATTTCAGCTGAAACAAGACTTAGAGCAGAGAGTACATCTCACTTTTAGCTTGAACGCACGATTCATATAAACATGAGTGCATTCCTCTGAAACTCAACACTTAACTCACTCATGGGCTTCTCTCAAACCCCTCTACAGTCTCATGACTTTCTCAAGACACTTGCTGAGAGCAACTCTTCGATAAAGGACAAACTTTGCTTTTCAACCACCACTAGTATGATGGGTAGTCGAATGAATCTGAGAAATGCACGAGTATGAATAAATCTCTATGACATATCTCTATTGCACGATTAAGAGTATGAAAGAAGGGAATTTTTTCTTAAATGTCTTTAGTCTCTCATTCTACTGACACGGCTTCATAGACACCCTAGGACACTTGAACTCTATGCTCTAATACCAAGTTTGTCACGACCCGAGCCTACACCCTAGACATGGACGTCGTTCGAGAACCATTGTTGCCCTCATCCTGGATGACTACAAGTGGAATACTAACTCAAGCATACAAAAGTTTAAAAACTGAATAAATATAATATATTCAACTAGCCATAAAATAGGCAACTTAAGTCTTTAAACATTTAACAAAATAAATGAACACACTTCTGAAACTCTATTGTCTATCTATGAATCTTCTAACTGACAAAGATGGAAGTCGAGACAAGACCCACAACATCCTAATAACTAATATAACTGAAAGTACAAGTGGAACCCTTCGGAAGCATGGAGGATCACCATAGCTAACTTGAACTGCATGCGGTATCAACGAAGCGCCTGTTGATGATCATGAGAACTTGTATCTGCATCATGAAACGATGCAGGCCAAATGGCTCAATACATGAAATGTACAAGTATGTAAGGGGAATTCTAAAGCATAAACATAAGCTTGAACTAGTGGAATAGAAACATACTTACCTCTTCTTAACTCACTCAACTCAAAGAAACATAGTTCAATTCAACTTCGAGAAAATAGGGCTCAACTCAATGATAAAATATTCAAATCAGTGAAATAAGGCTCAACTCGATAATAAGATAATTTACTCTAGGTACTCAACTCTGGATATTTAACTCAATATAAAGCAACAATACAAATGCAATATATGGAAAGCTTTTAAAACAGTAGAAAGCAACTCTATATATTGAAAATTTCAGTAGTAACTTAGTTTGTATGCAAGGATACAAGATAAAATCTACTTGTATATGAAAATACAAAGTAAACTATATGTATATAAGAATACAAAATATCTTTGTGAAAGTTTCTCTAATCGACAACCATCACTATGAGCTATGTGAAGATATAATATCTTACCGCACGCTGCCAGGGCCGTCTTATACTTTGTCGGGGTATAGAACCTACTCACTCAGTAGATCCACTAGCCTATGCTAAAAGCATTAAGGAATCATCTAAATTATATGATCTTTTTCTACCCCTGATGGCTACACGGTTTATGCAGACTTTGAATTATCTAAACTCAAACTCGTCCCTATATCGGTGCTCAATATTACTCCCAAAATGTAACTAGATCATATGTTTAAAAAAAACATAACTATTTCTGTGGTTTGAGATTATTACTCAAAAATTAGCTCAAAAGCTCTTTTGGAAATCGGTTTTTCCGCTCTTATTTAAATGTGAAAATATTTACTCTTGGAAATACTTAGTTCCCATATATATCATTCTAAAGAAAATGAACTCAACTATGCTCTTTCTCAAAAACATTTCAAAATCAAGTTATAGTAGGATCATTGATGACTTGGGAAGTCATATTGCATAAAGATTGATGGTTTATCTAGATACCATACAGCTCATACATTGATGGCATACTCGATTGTGATACTAATCATGTTTAAGAAAACTCCTTTCTCAAAACTCATCTTTACTTTCTCAAAACTCAGTTTAAGAACTCAAGTGGTTGCTTTAAAAAGTTTTTTTAAAATTTATAACCCAAATCATAGGTTTCTTGTGGAATTATGAACATGAACGACTCAACTCAGGGATTTTAATAGAAATAAAGAACCTCAGTACTCAGAACTCGGGACTCAATGATACTACTCATCTCTAGACTGCTCGACTCATATAGTTCATGCGGAATTATGGACATAAACAACTCAACTCAAGGGTTTCATGGGTAACATGTAGTAGTCCCATAAGTAGGAATATAATCTCAAAAGGATTAGGATCTCAATGCTCAAATACTTAGAACTCGAAAGTGCTACTCCTTTCGAAGACACTCAATGTATGGAGTTTATGCAGAATTTATGAGCATGAACGACTCGACTCAAGGGTCTATAGAACATTATGGAGCTCATGCATATGAATCTTCTCATTCTCATACTTACTTCCTCAAAACTTAGTTCAAATCGATAGTTGATCTCAAAGGATTCACAATTGAACTCAAAGACTTTCTTGAACTCTACTCTTAACTCTCTCTTGAATGTGAATTATAAATTCAAGAGTTATGGTTCATGATACGAAGGATCTCGTGATGATAAAGTAGACTCATGAATACATTCTCCTCATTGTCGTACTCACTTGCTCGAGTCTTGAAACAAGTTATTGGAAATTGTAGAAGACTCTTCACAAAGACTCGAATGGACTTTCTCAAAATGTTCGAAAGAACTCTCAACACTTAACTCTTAACTCTGCCTTGAATTTGAATTATGAATTCAAGGTTATGATTCATGTTATGAATTATTTCTAGGTGTTTAGAAGTAGTTTAGAGTGTTTAGAATCGATAGGGATTGAAAGAACCCTTTAAAAAACTCAGACGGGTAAAACGACGAAGAAGAGGTGGGGAAAGGTGACCCTGATGCAATGCACTGAGTGGCGCAGGGCGCCAGCCCTTGAACTACAGAGGTGTGGTTGGGGAGCATTGGCTGGCGCAGGGCTCCAGGCCCCAACCCAGAAAATCCCAACGACTTTCTTTGCTCTTTTTCTCACCCTAACTCTCCAAGAATCGAATGGTTTCTTTCCCAATCACTTGAATTCGATTACTCAAGATAAGTACACTCTAATATACTCAATATAGCCCTCAAAGCACTCACTTTCATCTCACGAATTCATCAAAACCCCAACAAAACAAGATTTAGAATGAAACTTCAAGAACACTTATCAAGAACTTAAATCTTTCAATCTTTATGGACGAATTCGAATATGAAAATCATGTTTGGTGTGTGGTTGAACGAACCCAACTAGACCCCTAAAACCTTACTAAAAATGAATTAAATCTGATTGGATAAGGAAAAGACCAAAATACCCCTCACTATTTTTAGGTTACTTTCCTTAATTGGACATGGTGACTTAAAAAGGGCATATCTCACTCATACGAGCTCGAAAATTAGCAAATTTGGTGGCATTGGAAAGATAATTCAAAGACCTTTCATTTGATATCTTATGGGTCACCTAACTCATCTTGTACCGAAGGTTATGACCATTTGAAGTTGACTCAAAACTTGGAAGAACTTAGAAATGACTTGAATGAACCCTCTTCAGTTCTTTTTGGAACTCAAGGTGCTTCATCTATTGACCTTAACACTTAAGAAAAATTTAAATTCCTTGGTAAAAACTTACTCACTACGAAGGATGGTTCAAGTCTTAGCTCAAAAAAAAATTGGGGTGTTACACCGTCTCTCATATTAGTTGATCATTTTATTTTTTATAGACATATTAATAAATTATACTCCTTCCATTTATAATATTTGTCCACTATTGACTTTGCACATTTTTTAAGAAACTATAAATATGATGATAATTTTACTATATCACCATTTAAATATAATTAATATTATGTCTTGAAAAATGTAATAGAGAATGACTATAATTATTGATAAAGGTAAAACATGAATTAAGGATGTGTTAAAATGTTTTCCAATTTTTTCATGTTTGGTTAGCTTAAAATGTTTGCAATGTTTTCCAAGTCAACTCATTTTCCTCAAATTTAAGAAAATGACTTTCCTTTCAAAATTAAGATAAACATTTTCCAAAACTCTATTTTATTATTTATTTATTTTTCTTACCCTACCCGGCTACCCCACTCCGTACCCGACCATCCCCATTCAAAGAAAAAATAATTTTTTATAAATTTCTTATTTTTAAATTTTAAATATATTTTTATTCCTACCCCAAACCATCCCCCCCCCCCTCCCTTAAACAAAAAATAGTACTTAAAAATTATTTTTGAAAAAATATTTCAAATTTTAAGATTTTTTTTTACCTCACTCAATCCCTACCCCACAAAAAAAATTGCTTTTGAAAAATATTTCAAATTTAATTTTTTTTTCATATTTTATGCCACTCCCCTACCCCATCAAGGCCACCCCACCCCCAGCTCTCACCCCCTACCTCGTCAAAATGATTTTTTTCAAAAAATATTGTTTTTGAAAAATAATTTCCTGGGTCGAAAGTCTTGGTCAGTTCCTGAGTTAGATCTCAGGGTCGGATTTTGGAACGGTCATCGGGGTCTTGTCCTAATTCGAGTGTCGAGGTCAGATTCTAGATCAATTATCGGTGTTGATTTTCTGATCAGAAATTATTTCCTAAATAAATAATATTAATATAAATAATTGTATAAGTTACGCGAATCATTAAACTATTTAAGAAAATGTATATGTGAACTGTTAAATAAGATATATACAAATAACATATTTCATTATAAGAACATGTGAGGATGGTGTAACTATAACACTTATATTGTAAAATTGTTATAATTATGCAAATGTCTTAAAATAATGAAATATATAGAGAGAGAGAGAGAAGAATTGATAAATGTAGTTGTATAACCATACAAATGTCTTAAAATAATGAAATATAGAGAGAGAGAGAGAGAAGAATTGATAAATGTAGTTGTATAACCATACAAGGCTGGATTTCTATAACTATAATTTTAAAAATTGTATAACTGGTTATTTATACATATGTTGTTTATTAACTATGTAATATATACAAATAATTTAAATTGCAACTCAATTGTTATCCATATACAAATTAAATTAAATATATACAGATAAAAAAAGTAAGGTTATACCTCAAAATCTTCAATTATATTATACATTTACAGATAAAATAGATGAAAACAAAAAGTTAAAACTTATATCTCAAAATCTTCTATTTCTTGTTAGCCCATGTTATATAGTCTTTTCATTGTATTTTGATCAACATTAACCTAGTTTGTCTGTGCGTGTCTAGGTAGTACCAGTTGGGAGAAGCCATACCATAGACGCTTGACGTGACATCTATGAATTTTGATGTTGAACTCTTTACATGTTCTTACACTAGATTTGGCAATGGAATCTGCAATCTTTTCAAGAACTTGAGTTAAATCCAACGAAAAAGGTGGAGGAGGGATGGATGAAATTTTAAAATTTTGAATTTTGATTTGATTGAGTGATTTTGGGGAAAATGATAGATTTTAGGAGCAAAATAAGTGAGTGTGATAAGAGAGAGTGTGTTGATTTGTATAAAAGGAGAAAAAAAATCTACACGTCTTAATACAAAACGTGGGACCCGAGTCCGACTTATAGCCATTTTCTTAAACAGTAATAGTTTTTTATAATTAATTTAAACTAGAGTTATGAAACATAATTAACTACTAAATATGGAAAATTAGCAATTAAGTCATAATACCTAACATAATTAGTTAAAATAACAACACTTTAAAATATTTATTTAAAATGACAGAATGACAATATTTTTATAAAATAATATATATTCAGATTTTAGTATTTAAAAGTAATTGTATTTATGGAAAGAGTCCTACATTGGACCAAATTATTGACCAATAACCGTTTAAAAAAATAAATAAAAAATCAATACACATTAACCGTTTTACATCACCATTCACGTTTCTTCCCCACCTTTCACGTTTAAAGTTTATCTTTCTTTAACGTGCTAAATTGTTGTTCATCAAGAAATTTTCTTCATTATTAAATCAAATCTAATTATTAATTCAAGCAGATTTCTCGATGGGTAAGGTAATTTCCATTACCCATTTTGTTTTATTTTGATTTGATGTTTAAATCATCGATTCTATATATTACGAATTTTCAATCAAATTTTCCAATTTTTATGTGATTTTGTTTAGTTATTCATCAAATAGTTATGATTTTCAATTTTTTCGTGATTTTTCTTTTAATTTTCAGATTTTGTAGAATCTAGAAATTAATATATATGTTTATTTTGTTTGATATTTAATACATTTTAATTTTTGATAATTTCGAAATTTGATTTTAGGGTTTTAGATTTTGGAGAAAGCATTTGATTGTCTACAATGACTGATTCAATCAGAATTATTAGAGGTATACCAAATAATATTCAAATTTTTGGAGAATTTCCTTCATTGTATTACCCAAGGATTGCTCGAAAACGTAGGATCTGCGGCTAGAATGGCACAAGAGAGCTCTTCCAAAAAAAGGAGACTTGTGTGTTCTGAAAACCCTGATGTTCAAGTTAAGATCGAATTGATAGAGAATTACAGCAAGGCAATGAAGAAGTATTAAATTATTTTGAAATTTGTTTTGTATCTTATGTCCATTGTTGATTCTGTGGTTGCATGTTTATTGTTGATTTTATAGGATGAATGTACTTTCAATAATATTTGTATTTTTTCTGTTTTTGTTTCAAACTCACTATTGTATTCATAATGTGTATAGCTAACAGTATCTATATAAATTATTTGTGATGATAAATTTTATATTCTTTATAGCTAATGTATTTTCCCATATCTAGTTGTATACTTATATTACATAGTTTGTATAAATATATTGTATTTTTTCAGCACCTTTATGTTTCTCAATTTATTAGATTTATAGGTAGTTTCTCTTATTCTATTTTGTTATCTAAAAATAGAATTTTTTATCAGTAATTATACAAGTATGTATTCATTTATTTGAACATGTGCAGGAAAGTGAATTTTATGTCGAAAATCATCCTACAAAAGCTCCACATATCCAATGTGTCTTTAAACATGTGCGGTATATATATGCTAGTTTTTGCCGAATACCTATCATACGGACAAAGGATTCCAGCAGGCAATTTCGATGCATCATTTCTACGGTCAAGATACGCTACACTTCTTTGAAAATATGGCCAACAAAAGAATGATGTTGGAGCTATAAGTGACAATGAAGCACCTCCGCGACATAGCAGGAGTAATGTAGCATTTGAGGATAATGATACAATTCAAATAGATTAGTCATTGCCGATTATTGGTGTGTTTTCAATCTTCTTAGTTAATATACATTATTTTTTGTATTGCTATGGAACCCTTCTAAAGTTATCAAGATTTGATTTTATTAATGTAAAATCTCTTTAACCTTTTTTCTTCATAATTTTAATGTTTTGAAGTTCTGGTTTTGTATTCATGTGCATATTGTACAGGTTTTATATAATTTTGCAGTTATATATACTGCATAATGTTAAGCAGTATAGCTTGCGGTATGTTTTATAGTCAATCTGGCAATCGTGTTATAGCTTGGTAAAAGACATTTGGCCGGATGATTTATGGTTGCTTTTCTAAAGTTATAAAGTTCTGTTTTTATTACTATAAAAACTCTTGAACTTTTTTATTCATCTTTTTAATGTTTTGTATTTAATATTAATAAGACATTTTTTGGTATTCATGTGTATACTCTCTGCAGTTTTAAACATAGTAGTATTAGCAAGATAAGTTTGATGAAAACACAATATATAAAATTGCGATGAATACATTATAATAAGGGAATACAAACTGATATTGAAATACATCCTGATGTTTGGAATACTAACTGAAATTGAAATACATCATGATTTTTTGTAATATAAACTTAACTAGAGAAATAGTAAGAACAATTTTAAAGTCAAAAAAATAATAATAAAACTACACTTGATATTGAAATATAAATACAATTTAGTTTGAATACAACTCAATATATTTGTTATGTATTAAAAAAAAGGTATTTCAACAAAAATGTATTTTCAGTATTATTTTATTTTACTACTAATTTGTATTTATATTTTTTTATGACTCATACAATTTTTCAATTACAAACTTAAAGTAAGTACACATTAAATACAACAAAAATAAAATA
>JAJOOS010007538.1:0-32591 GCA_029582725.1 Solanum chiquidenum
TGTTGACACCCAATTTTGACCGACCTTTAGCAATTTCAGGAATGCTATTCGATTAAATACTTATTCTAAAATATATTTTGAGTTTAAAATTTTAGTCGATTTTGTCTGAAAATTATATATTTTAGTATGCCTGCTTTATAAAATTATCGTAAATATCATTAAAATATTTTAAAAAATTATTAATAAAACTCAAAAATAATTACTTTACTCAAATGTTTTAAAATTTATGTGATTTTAATTATATAAAATGTGTAGTATTTTAATTGGATAGCATTTCCTCAAATTTGCTCTAAATCATTTAAAGCTTAGCCTAATCCATTCCAATTTATTTAATTCGTAGCCACTCTTGCTATTTCAATTCATTTCGATTTTAGCCTCTTATTCTAATTTAATTGCAATTCTAGCCCCTTTTGTCCTTTGCAATTATAGCCAATTCACTTCAATTTAATATTTTCAACCCAACCTCATCTCTTAATCATAGCCGTCGATATCATCCTTTAAATCCCAGCCCCTCATCTTAACATGAATCAACGGTTTGGATTAAATCCCCCAAAACCTTCCAATTTAACCTAGAAAGACCAAGCTCTCAAAACTTCATTCTCTTCCTCCCTTCTTCTACAGCCGCCGCCCCTCTCTCTTCTTCTCCGAGCAGCCGGCAAGGACCAGGCAGTCCGGCGCCACCCCTCTCTCTTGCTCTCCTCCCTTTTCTGACATCTCCCTCCATCCAACTCCTCTCTTTCTATCTTCTCCCCGCTCCTCCTCCCCTCTCGTTTTTCTCGTCGCCTTCCTCTTCTCTTTTCTTTCCCTCTTTGCAGCAACCACCAGCAGTAGCGAGGAGACTACGCCAGCAGCTCCAGCGACCACCACTAGCGAAAAATCAGCAGCAACTAGCAGCCGCCGGCGGAAGCAACCAGCAGCAATAGCGCTGCTCCGAGATGGCGAAACTCCGGCGAAAGCTGCCAGCAGCACCGGCAAGGACAACCAGCAGCATCCGGACAGCAACACCAGCGAGCAGCAGCTCCGAGAACAGCACCTCCCTCTGCTTCTTTCTTTTCCGGCCAAGAACCAAAGGAAATATTGAGTGTCATGATAACGACGGATCTATAAGATCCGTCCCAGGTACATTTTCTCTTTTTAAGCTTAAATTTTTATGCATGTTAGTATGAAGATGCAATCTATAGGTTGTTTGGCTTACTGTTTTTTAAGATTTCAAATTTAATTGTATGCCGATTGTTAGTTCTTAAATTAGTATCCTTCCGCTCAATCACAGTATATACATTGTTCTTGCTCTTTCTCTTTAATAATGTGGTCACCATTTGCTAGTGACAGAACTGTGAACTGAGACTAATAGTATGCATTAAAATCAATGGTTTCTTATTCGATTATGAGTTGGATTTCTTGACTCATTTTAGGTGATGATATTGTGATATTTGATTGTCCTTAATTATCTCTAAACTGATTATATTTCCTTTCTTAAACCAATTTGTGTATTTCTTTTGTTAATCGAACTGTGATTTAGACTTCTTCAATTAATTGTGGCTATTGGGTGTGACTATACATAGGTGGTGATTTGAGTGATTGCTTCCCATTCCATCTATGCTCTTGTTTTAATAATATTCAGACTCTTTTATTTGATTGTGGACCTTTCCTCCTAATTTGAAAAAGTTAGTAATTCATTAATTATAGTAATTAGCATATCATTGGCGTGTTTAGCATGATTAGTATCCATGTTGTTAGTGATTATTTATGGTAAAATAGCATATCAATTATTTTCTTTTTCTATTTAACTTTAGACATATTCGTGCATTTTTACTTTGGAAAAGTTGAGTTATTTTCCTATTTTTGATTGGCTACTTCTTACTTATATAAGGAAATAATATTTTTTGTAATGGTAAGTTGAAATTGTTTAATTTTAGCTAATTCTTTGTGATTATGTTAAGCTTGGTAAAATATTTGTCCGTATTTGGGAGGAGATCTCCATTAATTGTGTACCTAATTGGCTCTCATGATTGTTTTTCCTTAATGTGGTACCCTCCCATTTTACTATAAATTAAGGCTTATTTTTTCACTCAAGGAAAAAACACTTTCACACTTGAACACTCGCACGGTTGAATACACTCTCGCCAACATAAAGAGACCTTCACTCTAAAAAATATAAAGAAAGGATCTCTCGTAAGATATTGCTTGGAAGCTTTTTGTGGTCTGCTTTGCTATTTAGTCAATTTTGGAATCAAGCTTCTTTGTTTATATAATTAACCGGTTAGTAATCTCTACGAATATTACTTATTCTTGCGTACATCATACTGTATTTCAAGTTTGTGATATTGAAAAGGAAGCATTCAGGTCAGTTTTCTTCTCCCTTTTTGTGGGTGTGTAGCACAAGTATGTCAGGGCTCATGTGTGCGCTTTTGAATGATCTTTATGTGTTTTTGTTCTACTATAATGTGCCCCATTTGATGTTATTTAAACTATTTTGTAGTACGTTGTCCATTGCATTGGATGTCTAGCAGGTTCTTAAAGGTTCGGAAGTTTAAGAGTCGCCTCGGAAGGGGTTCCGGATGGAATTTGCTGTTTAATGTTTTACTTCAAATATGTACCTTGCTTACTATTCCATTTTATTCGATTTGTAATTTGTATAACTCTAACTCTCCATATATGAAATAGCTTGGGAGATCGCCTAAGGGGAGGGGTTTATGTGCTACTTGCTTATTTTATCGCAACTTACTTGTGTTAGAAAGTATGCTTATAGGATTGTTATTTGCTTGATAGTCCGTATTTTAACAAATATGTTTTAGATCTAACTAAAATAAAGCAAAATATGTTATTTGTCATTAATCATCTATTTTAATTAGTTTTAAAAGTTGATCGTGTTCTAATTGCTTATTATAGTATGTTATTGGATTAGCATTAACCACCTTGTTAATTATTTAACAAATAAGTGACATATGTGTGCTCCTTGTTTCATGTAATTCAACTAAAGCTCCCTTTATGAAATGAATAAAATTTTGAATACTGTCCTAATATGTTTATATGGAAATATTTTTCTGCCATTTTAGATACCATGCCTATAGGATTTAAATAATTTCAAATATATTATTGTATGTATGCATGTAGGTTTAAATAAGTTATAAATGAATGCTTACGATCATAAATTAATCTAAGCATTTCACTTAGAAACTATGCCTATAGGATTAATTAAATAAATAAATAAAAAATTAGATAATTTTCAGCGCGTTTAAAATTGAAATAAATCTGCTTTAAATATGTTCTGCTCACTGTTAAATAATTTTTGCAATGAATTTATTTTCCGACACTTAAAATAAGATAATAAGTTGCCCAGCATGCTAATTCTGTTTTTAAATATTTTGCCCTGTTGAATCTGCATAAAATAATTAAATTATGCAATTAGTATGATTGCTCTGCCACTTAAGAATCAACTAATAATTAAATTCTGCATGTCTCTTAAAATTTGCTACTTAAATTTGCTGCCCTAATTGAACCCGACTTGAAATATTTTAGTTTCTGCATTACGAATAATTGTTTGGCCACTTAAAATCAATTAAAGAAAAATAACATTCCTGCATGCTTTATTAATAAAACAAATAAATTCTGCATTGTTGTATAACCCTCTGTCCTTGTTAAATTACTTATCATTATTATGAAGCTTGTTTATGAGTTTGTATGCCACACACTTTGCATGCGACCTTTTTACAATTCCAGCATATTTAATAAAATTTAGAGGCCAATATGAGACTCTATATGCTAAGTGCTTGTCCCATTTGTTTGATTTGGTGTCTTGGTGGGCCTATTAGGAACCTTTACTTTATTTTAGTCTAAATCCATTCTAATAGTAGTCCAATGCCTCTTGGATCTTAAGCGGGGACGCTAGGCATCTTCTAGAGACGTTATGCATGTGGTGGTGGGGTGAGGTAGGTTTAGGCCCTATGGATATGATGACATCGACTCAGGCTTAAAACGACAAACCTTGGTTTTTGTCTGTCCCTACACGGAAGCCTATCGAAAATAAAGAAAAGTCGAGTGCTGATCTTAAAGTCCTTCAGAGTCTCCCTTCCCTTTTTGCCTCTTTTTATTTGTTTATAATTATAATTGCTTGGGGTAGTTTAATAAAAATAAAATTTGATTCGTCTATATACTTGTATAATTTCTGTCTCCTTGCTTATTTCTTTATTAACTGTTTAATATTTATTTGTTATTATGTTATCACTTAGTCTTGTATGCTTAACTAATTAATTAAAATAATTAAAGTGCTCTTAATTGTTTGATATTATGTTATCACTTAGCTTTACATGTTTAATTAATTAAATAAATAAATGAAGTAATCTTAATTGTATTATGTTATCACCTAGTTTTTGCATGCTTAATTAATTAAAATAACTAAATTGACCTTAATTGTTTAATCATAGTTATCACCTAGCTAGCATGTTCAAATAACTGAATAATAAATCAAGTGACCATACTTGCTACTTGTAACCCTCACATAAAATGCATGAGATACGGTCGGGACCCACATTTGTGGACCTCGAGGGATGCCTAACACCTTCCCCTCGAGGTAATTTGAACCCTTACCCTGATCTCTGGTTCGCCAAAGGGTGAACAAGATGATCATCACAAAAGGTGATAGGACTTGGATAAAAATGAAAGCTTAAAAGACAAACAAAAGGAGGTAATCGACGATCCACCGAATACGAAAGGCAGACTCAAACGAGTTTGCCAACTGAGGTTCAAATACCTAAAGCCTGAAGTAAATGATAGGAGAGTAGAGGAACAAATGATGATACACCGATCGTGTTCGACAAGCCCGACTAATATCACCGAGTTAGTCATGTAGTGAATTTTGGTCCAAATTTGGGAAAACTATAAATAGCCCAAAGGAGAGAGAAAAGAGAGGGATTTTCAATTAGTTTTAAAGTTTCATTTAGAGAAGAACTTTGGAGAGCTTTTGTATGAGACTTTTACCTTGTGAAAGACATCTTTAGTTTGGGGTTTTCAATTTTACTCTTACAATTGACAATTAAAAGTTGAAATCAAGTTGGTTGTTGATTATAATTGCTTAATTTTATCACATCCATGGTTGCTATCGTGATATGCATAATCTCTTTACATTTTGTGATGGGTGGTTAAATTCCCAATTATGAGGTTGAGTATTGATTTAATGTAGTGAGTATTATATTTTCTCTATTTTATTGTTGTTCATTCATGGATTTAGGCTTATTAGCATGAGGTTAATTCATGGGTTAAAGTTGCAAACTTAATCCTAATTTTGATCTTTGATTGATGCTCGAAAGAGATCAATTGGTGTGGGTAATTAGTTTAATGCAAGAAATTTAGGTTTGACTTCTAAGATTTTCTCGAAAGGGAGATTATGGTTCACATCTTTTTATCCAAATATGCTTGACAGGAAGATTCTGTAAGAGAATGAATTTATTTGTTATTTACATAGATGAGTCTGAATGAACATTCTATGAATTGGTACTATGAGATTGAAAGTGTCATTTAAGATGACCCAACCTATCCATGATTGTTTAACACTATTGAGCAACAAAAATACCCATATGTGACATCGATTCCAATTCCGCACCCCTAGATTGCTTCTTAATTGCTTGAATTTCTGAATTTTTAGTTTAATTGTGACACTTGATACTTCAAACTATCTTTAACAAATTTGGTGGAATTATCCACCCATTTGTCTTAACGTGCTACAATGAATAGGTCTGCATTCTTAATTTACTAATTGAATTCTTATCATTATATAATTACTTGTGGGATTTGACCCCGAATCTTAATTGAGTATTTTTATTGACAACGACGACTTCTTACTCGTCAATTTTTTTTTGAGAGTAATTTGAGCGTTATCAAAAAATGGTGTCGCTGTCAGGGAAGGGTGGCTAAGAATTCAATTAGAGAAGTTAGTTTGTAAGCTTATTGAATTGTACTCCCTTTGTCCCAATTTATGTGGAACTTTTTGTTTTTCGAGAGTCAAACAGTTTATGTTTGACCTGCAATTTACGCATTGAATCTTCAAATTTTTTGAAATGAAATTTATATATTTATAAACTACGTAAAAGTACTATAAGTCAAAATAATTAGCAATTCAAGTATTTAAAAGATGTATGAAAAATTTATAGTCGAAGATAGACTTGTTTTAATCTCGCAATCTAAAAAGTGCCACATAAATTGGGATGGAGGGAGTATTAGATTGTTTCTTAGTGTTGTGGTTTTGCTAAATTATTGGTATAAAACATGAGTGATCATGGTAGTGATAACGATAGTCACTACGGGAAAAATGATAATGTGATTGATGTAAATGACATGCACATGATGTCATTGCAATCAATGGAGTTATCTGGTTACCTCCCACAACAGGGAGAGCAGTGTTCCAAGTAATCAAAACAATGCTACAGCTGCTACAAATAAGAGGAATATTTGGAGGACTGGTTCATGATTATCCTCATGAACAACTTTGAAACATTGTGGATATTTGTGAACCGTTCGTCTTTAAGAACATCTCACAAGAATCGATTCAGTTGAGATGATTCCCTTTCTCTTTAACGGGGGAAGTCACAAGGTGGTTGGTAGAGTTGCCAAATGAGTTTATCACTTCTTGGAAGGAGTTGAATTATGCTTTCTTAGAGAGATTATTTCCTCCCTAAAGAATTGTCAAGATTAGGGACACATACCAGAACTTTAAAAGACTGAGAGGTGAACCTCTTCACGAGATATAGTTGTAGCTCCAGAAATTGCTTCTACAATCTTCAACACATGGTGTTTCAGATCATTTGTTGCTGCAATACTTTATTGTAGCCTTGATTTAGTCGACTAGGGTTTGGCCAATCAACTTATTCAAGGTGTGTTGATGAGACAATCGTTTGATGTGGCAACATTGTTGCTAGATGACATGACCAAAGTGAACCAAGCATGACACACTAGACATGATAAAGTATATTCTCAACAATCAGGCATAGGCAAGGAACAAATGGAGAAAGATCATGAGCGCGATGAAAAAATAGCTAAAATAATGACCCAACTTGATTTGCTATCCAAACATGTCATGGGAGGTGGATTGAAAATAGTATGCAGTTGGAACAAGTAGTAGGCAGTGACCGAAAGATGCCAAGTTTGAGGCATTCTGTAACAAAGAAGTAAACTACATGGGAAATCAAATAGAGGGTTCTTATCCTAACTACTCAAGACAGGTAGGAATCAAGGTTGGAACAAGGATCGAGATAATGGTTGGAGATATTGGAGAGATCGAGGTGGAAATTAGACAGATAGAGAAGTTGAAAAAGATAAGTATGTCCCACCTCATCATCGCCCAAAAGCAAAGGATCTAGCTGGACCAGAGGGAAACTGAACCGAGAATATGCTAACAAGGATCTTAAACAAGGTTGAAGGGTCCGACAAGGTGTTGAAAGATTTGAAAAATGACTTCTCCACTTTGAATCAATTGGTTACTTGTCATTCAGTATCAATCAAGAAGCTGAAAACTCAAATGTGTCAAATCTCCACCTATCTAAATCCAAGACAAAAAGGAATATTACCTAGTGACACTATCCAAAAATCCCAAAAATGATTGTTGATGAGTGAGAACTATGTCATGCCATGACATTAAATAAGGCGTTATTGAGAGGTAACCCACATTTATTTCATTACTTTCAATAGTGTGTGTGTTGTGAGTGCAGGTTAAAAAGAAAAACTATTGAAAGAGGTAAATTCGGTGATGCGAAAACCATGTTGGTGATAATGTGCTGAAATCATTGTGCGGACATTTTCATGTTCACCTTTTGGGCAAAAAATTTGGAAAAATGGTACTTTCAACTTTGACGGTAGGGATCCAGTCGGTTATCCACCAAATCACACTAAGTGGACTCCATCGAGTCCATTGGATTAATCTTCAAGTTTGGTATTCATTCAGGCCTCATTGGCAAGCTTAAGGTCTTTTAGTAATTCGCAGAATGCATTCGGCGATGTTAGTTGCAAATCGCCGAGTGTGCCTGACATAAATAGGCCAAGAGTCTTTTCAAGTTTTAAAATAAAACCTTTCATCTTTTGGAGCTCCTCTTCCTCCCAAACTCCTCATACCTTTATTTCTTTGATTTTGTGACTTCATTTGTGTAATTTTAGTTGCTTGGAGTGCATTGTGGTGTTTGCTTTTCCATACCAGATCTGTCTCTCTCAATTCTGTGCTTAGTTCTATTCTAATATATGTGCTAAATATTGATGTATTTGATGTGGGCTTTGTATTGGTAATGATATATTATGTAAAAATTATGCAAACCACATAGTGTAATACACAAATTACCTCATATCCCTACTCTTTCACAAATTACAAAAATCCTTTGTTTTTAGTACCTTTTGGATACATCATTATGCCGTCTGATACATTAAATTTGATACATGAATTATCAGTTTGTTGCGTAAAATAAGGGATTAGAAACTGAAAATTTAATTAACCTCCCCTCTCAAATACACTAACGTTAGTAAATCCCCCAAATTATGCTTAATTTATTGGTTTCAAACAATCACTATCAGTCAATATCAAACGCTAACAGAATTAGTAAATTTAAATTTTGAATTGTTTCTCCCTGTTTGTCCAAAAAACACTTCAGAAACTTGATTCAAAATTTTGTTTCAAGGAGATTTTATGAAGATTTGTAATGAATATTCCAATCTTGTTAAGGCATTCAGGAATATGAGAAAGTGAGGTTAGATACGAGCCATACAAAAGTGATGGGATAGTGGTTGGGAAAAATATTTCATTAGTTAATCTTATTTCAGCCATTGCTGCTAAATTGAATATTGATGAATTGAAAAAAAATGTTGAGATCTGATACATTGTAGAAGGTAATTCATTTCCGATGATAATTAGGAATGATATGAGAGTAAAGTTGTACGTAGAAATAAAGAAGTAGGAGGTTGGATTCAGTATGTATCCACTATGCATTGATACATCTGATAAAAGTGATGAAGAGATACAAAGTTTCGATGCAAGCAGTGGTGCAATTGTGTGTGTTGAAGGTGGAAAAAGGGATACAAATGTTCTAAGCATTGTTGAATCGAAAATTGGTGATTTCTATTACATACCAGAGATGGAGATAGCAAATTATATATTAGATACAAATATCTCAGAGGTGAAGATGAAACAATTGTACAAGGATAAAGCAACTCTGGTGACTATAATGGCAACATACAAAATAAAGCATAGCTTCAATTTTAGAGTTAAACGGTCTGATAAGAAAAGGTATGTGAACAAATAATCTCGTGATACACAGATCTGATATATTTCTTTCATTTTTATTATTTGTTGGTACAAATATATTGTTCATGATACACTGTTGTTTACACACTTTATAGACAATCATGTTGCATCATGTGGTATAAGTGTTGAATCGTACATGCTGGGTTTATATATTTGTGTATCCGTGAGGATTAATTACAAAGTATCATGTGTCATTGAAGATGGATGTGTAATTGTGACACATCTGTGTGTTTTGTATCATTTTATTTATTTATATCTGAAAGCTATAAAACTCTATGGCCATTGAAATGGATGATAAACTAAGAGTGTTTCTGATTCATTGATATTAGTTATAATTATGTATCAAGCATTATTTTTTTATATTTTTTTATTGGAATGATACATCAGAAGCTAATAAATAATAAATGTATATGGTATAATTGCAGCTATGTTTTAGTGTGTTATTCTGAAGATTGTTGTTGGAAATTGAAGGCGTCTATTAGGAAAAAAACGAATATATTCAAAAGGAGATATTTAATAGTGAACATACATGTCCAGTGAGGGGTAGGGTATTAAGTAAGGTACAAGCTACTGTTGGATTTATTAGTGGTGTGACAGCTCAAAAACTAGTGAATCACAAAAGAAAACATACTCCAAACGATATAATTGATGATGTTAGGGCAGTGTATGGTGTTAAAATTTCTTACCAACAAGCATGGCGTGCTAAAGAATGTGCACTAAAGTTGATAAGGGGTAAACTTGCAGATGGATATAGACAGATGCCAAAATACTTATATAAGTTGGAAACTGTGTACACAAATTCATATATACGGATGCACAAGTTGGACAAAAATGAATTTATGTATCTATTCATAGCATTAAGGCCATTGATGAGAGGATTTGAGTTATGTAGGCCTATTGTTGTTGTTGATGGTTCACATCTTAACGGAGCTTACAAAGGGACTTTTGTATCCGCAAGTACACTGGATGAGGCAGGTATGCCATGTTGTCGATTAATTTAATCTTTTTAAAAAGTAATTATAACATTCTGCCACAATTATGTATCAAGTATCATAATACTATTGTTAACTGTGTTAAGGTTGCATATTGCCGTTAGCTTATGGAATTGTAGATACGAAAAATGATTGTTCATGGACATGGTTCTTCCAACAGTTCAAAAATGCATTTGGTGAGAGAGAAAAAACGTTTGTTATATCTGATATAAATGAAAGCATAATGAAGAGTCTAAGTATAGTTTATCCAAATGTTCCTCATTTTGCTTGCATATGGCACCTTTGGAAAAATATTTGTACAAACTTCAAGAGAAGTAGAACCACACTAAGTGGTTTGTTTTATTCAATGGCCAAGGCTTATCGAAAAGAGGATTTTGAAAAATTAATGGCTAAACTGGAAAAAGTAGATGACAAAGTTAAGAAGTATCTTGAAGAGGCTGGGTATGAAAGGTGGTTGTGAAGAGGGGCAGAATGATGACTTCTAACATTGAAGAATGTATCAATGACTGCCTTGTTGAGATACGACAATTACCTGTTTTAGACTTTTTGAAAGAAGCTAGAATTCTCTTTGGTTCTTGGAACTGCAAAAATAGAGAAATAACATCTTATACAAAGAAAACATTAGGAGGAGATTTGAAGAGATATTGATTATAAACGTGTCAAGATGTGTGAATATGAATGTACATATTGATGTATCAATCATTATGTATCTAGCTTAAATTCTCATTAGATTGTGTGTATACCAAACAATAAATCATGTAATGTATCTCTAACTTGTAAACTATTGCAGGTTGTTTCATCTTCTGAATTTATTTTTTCAGTGTATGAAGGTGGGATAAAATACATTGTTTGCCTTGAGAGAAAAAATGTTCTTGTGGTAGATTTCAACATGAAGAGATACCTTGTGTGCACGCAATGACTGTTTTTAAGAAGAGGAATATTATAGATGTACACCCCTACTTCTCTGATTACTATAAACCTGGTGCATTAGCAAACACATATGCAGTTTCAATAGAACCAATGCCAGACAAAAGTGATTGGACAGTTTCAAAATGTGTTTTGGAAGAAGTTGTCTTGCCACCAAGATGCAAAAGAATGTATAGTAGACGAAGGAAAAAAGGAAAAAGAATCCATATGAAAAGCTAACCGCAAACACGAATTGTTGTGAACCTTGCGGACAAGAAGGTCACAACAGAAGAACATGCACTTAATTCCTGAAAGATTCTTGATGATTATCTTTTCAGAGTATTTTGATATTTTCACGTCTAATAATTCTCAAAGGGTAGCATTTCTTTCCACTGTTACAAACATATATATTACAAGGTACTTTTATCTTACTAGTTTCTGATGCAATAAATTGAAACGACACGTTTATCAATTCTGCCTAAATATTTTTATTGTTAAATTTTGATAAAGTTAATTTTGTATATATATATATATATATATTATTTATCTAAAACTTAATTTTGTAAAACTTTTGCATTGGATAGTCAAATAGTATCAAGTATGCTGAGATTTATACCCGAGGTATAAGAGACAACATGTATAATTTACTAAATATATTGAAATTATATGGGATTGTATCAAGTTTAACAATATAGTATCATGTGTTGTGATACTTAATAAAATTGTGATTTTCTTAGCATGATACATAATTATTGTGTGTCATATATATAAATTTATTTGTGATAATTCATATAATTTCATAATATCGTATCAAGTGTTGTTATTTGTACCAATGTTCTAAGAGTCAGCATGCAAAAAGATATTTAATTTTTTCAAAATTAATTGGCGTGTATCAAGTGTAAAATATATAGTATCAAGAATTGTGATACAAAAAGTTTGTTATTTTGTATGGATCACGTACATAATAATTTTTACAAATTTGTAGTGATGTGCACCATACTTATCAGATACAAAATTTAATAAAGTACTAAATATATTGAAAACGAAAATAAACAATTTTACACATAAGAACTCTTCATTTTTAGAAGTATTATGTTAAAAGGCTGATAAATACTTCAAAACACTAATTAATGTATCTTAAAAACCAATGAAACATCAACAACTGTCTGTGAACATGTACATAGAAAACTAGTCTACATTAACAAGTTCATCTTTTGTTGCTGGAGTTAAGTCACTCTTTGGCCTTGTAGGGTCATCATTATCGCTAACATATCCCGCCTTGACCTTGTCGAGACCATACTTCCATAACAGTGTTGCATATCTTTTGCGAAGATATTCACCTCGAAAATCATTATATGTGATGTTGATTTCGTCACTCGAAAATTCAGCAAATGAATCTACGAACATTTCACAGTCACTACAAAAAATAAGAAGATTAATTATAAAAATGAATTAGATACAAAAATAAAAGAAAGAATGATACAATACTGACATACTATCGCTTTCTTGTTGCATAATGTCTTGAGCAAATTCCACATCAAACGAATGTTGTGGACCTAACAGTTCACCAGTTTCCTTGTCTTTATATGCATCCATTGCTGCCCAATCACTTCTCTCTATCTTTTCAAAGAACCCACTATCATGAAGGTAGTTTGGAAGGATTTGAGACAACTTTTTTATGTCCCCGGATTGAACTTTTTTCCTTGATCCCGAATCTGAGTCATACACCCGTAATAGCCTTTTCCTTAGAACCACCACAGTCAATCCCCAATGAAATTATCCATCACAGTTTATCGGAATGTAAACCTCATCTACTAAACATCATGATAAAGCAGCAGGAACCAAAAATTCATTGATGACGTTAATGATAGACCTTTCATAAACAGATACAACAGCACTACAACATCACCACAAGCAATGTGTTCCTGTGTATTAATAGTATCATTTACAAGACAATTATAATATCTTGTGTGTGCATTGTTGATATGAGACTTGAACAAGCAATTGACTGTAGTGTATCATCCATGCTTCTTTGTTTAGACTTCTTGGGTAGATAGTAAAAAATTACATCTATGTGCTGCAAAATATAGAAAATAACATAATACATAAATCAACACAATATGATAAAAAGTATATGATACATGGAAAAAAATAGCAAACACAATAACTAATTTGAGATTGTAATTGGTACATATTCAAGGTGTATCATATACATAATTATAAGAAGTCTAATTTCATTTAGAAAATTAATGTATATTATACCTCATCAGTCCAACATTTCTTTGGTTGTGACATAGTATAAAATCAGTTCTTGTTCAGAGAAAATGCGACAACAAAATCCATATGATCAAATCCAACTAGAGCAAATTTTGTTCTATATTTATCCTCAAATGGTTTTCGGTGAGAATGTTTATAGTCAAAATTAAAAGAATTTATACAACATAATAGTAGAAATATATATTAAAACAATGTACTTATTCGCGTGTGATTTTAGGAGTCCCTTTTCAATCCACTAGGAGAACTCATGCATTAAACCTGACGACATTTGATAGGTGATGTAACATCCTTCAAATGGATGGAGTGGGCAAATATCATCGTCTATTTTCACCTTGCCTTTATTGCTGGATACAAAAGAAGTCAAATATGGAGATGGCATAATCTTTGAAGGCATCCTGTTGCATGGAGCTGGAGTCTTTGTATCAGGATTATGTGCAAATTTTTTAACTGGAAGTTGGGTGGGTGGCTATCAGATAACAAATCAGCATTGCCAGTTAGTTCTAGTGGACGGATCGAACTCAGTGTTTTGACAGTAATTGACTGGTTTGGAAGTCCATAGATAAGTGCATCTACTGCTTCAGTACAAGATGAAATTGAAGCCGATGTGGTAGAATCCTACATGGTGTTAGGTAATTATAAGAAAAGATTAAAATAAAAATAGACAATTGATCACATTTTTCAATAAACAGTTAAGAACCGTACAAATATATCAACAAGTAGTGGATTTGAAGCGTGCTTTTCTAAGTTTTGCTGAAGTGTATCAACACCATCTTCATCCCCACTCAACCCCTTTGTGTTTGATTGAGGGGCTTCATCTCTTGCGTCCTCCTAATAAATATGATATTAAATTATATTATGATACATACAAAATAATAAATATATAATGATCCAAATAGTCTATACTTACAACTTTCTTATTATGAATAGTTTCTTCAACCAGAACATGACTATGGTGTGTTGTGGGTATAACTTTTGTGGCATCCTCCATAACTTGTTCCTTAAATTATGTATCATCACTTTGTGTTTATATGTTTGTTTTTAAGAAACAATAAAATTAAAGTATCTTCCAATGGTAGAATGTTAATAATCACGAGTCAATGATATTTTTTAATAAAAAGTCATTATTAATCTATCATGTACAAACAATGATACACAATAACATCAGATGGTTTAGTGTGAACAATAAAATATATAAAGTATCAACTATGTAAATGATACACTATTAAAAAACTTAAAAATGAAATTATCAATGTGTCAAATTCTAAATGTGTATGACATTAATGTATATATGGTGTTTATGTATTAGATACATACCTTTGCAAACATTGATTTAAGTTACATGTATAAAGTATATAAAGTATCTTACTTTATAAAGTATATAAAGTAACTATAAAATATATAAGTATCAACTATGACAACGATACACTAGTAAGATACTTAATTGAAATGACTAATGTGTCAGATTTACAATTCTACATGTGTCTGACATTAATGTATATATTGTGTTTATGTATCAGATACATACCTATGCAACATTGATTTCAGTAACATGTTGTTGTTCTTTAACATCAACAATAGATATATCAATATCTTGATCATGAGTTGCAAAATCCATTTGTATTGGTGAAATAGGTTGCTGAAAGATTTGATCAGAAGTGGATTGTAGATCAACATTATCTTTCTCTACGAAATAATCCACTATAAATGGTATAGAAATGCCATCAATATCCTTCATGATTTAAAAAATCAATATAAAAGAAAATGAAAAGCCAAACAACAAAGAAAAAATATTACCTTTTCACTTTTGTTATCTTTCGCGCCAACAACTTTCATCAACTCAGAATGATTTTTTTTATTAACTCCTCAAGATAACCAAATTTTTGTCAAGCTATATTCAAATTAGACATATTTAAAGGAATTAACAATAAATAATCAGATGTTTAAAACATATGGTCGTATTTACTTACATAGCCCTTCACGTATTACTTCAGTTCCTCTAATTCTGAATTATCCGAAATTACTTTTCAAATATATAAATTATCAGGTACACCAAATACATTACCGGCTTGTGACGTTGGTAAATCCGGAGTTTGAAATGACTGATTTGGTTGCTTATCAGGTTGTGTGGCTCTGGGAACATTAGTTTTAGGTAGACGAGCAACCTTTCTTCTCTTGGGGGGTGGGGTAGATCCTCTACTAGAGACTCGTGTGGATGTCCTTAACAATTGTTCCGGAGATTTGAATGAAAAGTCATCAAATATAGGAACCTCCTATAGTTGCAACTCCTCGAGATTAACATTTGATGGGGGCTCATTCAATTGGAGATACATGATTATTGATACGCTCAAATTACACCTCTAATAAAGAAGAATAAGCGGTCGTCGTCAAATAAAGAACCCAACTTGTAGGTTGGGGTCGATCCCACGAGGAAAATGGTTTAGACTAAAACTTAACTTACAATTACTTCCGTTTAGTCAAATTATTTCCGAAATAAGTAATTAAGGGGGGGGGGGGTTGTAAGCAAGTAGCAGTTTGTTGATCAAGTAACAAGTAAGCAGGATTCGAACATTGAGTTATCAATATGAGAGAAAAACTAGGGTATGTGTGTTTCCCACAAGCTCTTAATACAGTAATCCTAATAATAGTAATCATTTCCTAGTGTTTTACATGCAAAGTTGGTAAGTTAGGTATCCCTAAGTGATTGGTCCTCCAAATAGGGAATTTCACTACGCACCTTGGTCCGTCTACGAGTGTATACTTTACTAACCCTTACATTTACCTCAGATTAGACATCACATCAATGTATGTCTTAGTTTTTACCCTTGCACCAATTGACATTAGACTATTAGCTAGCATCCACTAAATCTCTGTTGTTAATTCTTTTCTCATCAACTGCCTCCTTGGTCCGGCAAGTAGCAACGAGCCGAGTTCTAACATTGGCCACCGTTAAAAAGACTTCTAAGCGAAAGAATTAAAAATACATGCATAAACACTATTCAATAATTACTTAATTATTATTCATACTTTGTTAATTGTTAATGATTCCCACAACCCTAGTTGTGGATTTAGCTACTCATAGTTGAAAGAACACAATTCATAATTGGTTAAGAAGAATTCATGAACTTACGATTAGAGTAGAAGAAACCCAAAATCTCCAATTGAATTTCAAAGTCAAAATCTTGTAAAACGAAATCCGGAAATCAAATTGCTAAAGTTGCAAGTTAATTCCACAAAATACCAAGAACTGAAAGTAAACAATAATGTCTAACCCCAAAAACGAGGTTTACATACCCTATTTATAGAAAAACATCCTAAATAAAAAGGAAACAAAATAAGGAAATAAACTTCTGGAACGCGACTTCAATCGACGACTCGACCTACGGACCATGGGTCGACCTACGGACCATGGGTCGACCTACGGTCCGTAGGTCCCCTTTGTGGATCCATACTTAGCATTTTTCATCAGGTAGTGGAACTTCAACTCTCTGAATCCATCGACGGATGTGCAGGACGGCCCATGGGTCGACCTACGATCCGTCAGTTGCTCCATAGTTCCATACTTGGTCAGAATTCCCTGATGCTCCATTTATGCCTGCCATCGACGTTTCGTTGAAGGACCTACGGTCCGTGGGTCGCTTTCGTAGGTGGATCCTTCTGCACAATTCCAGCTATCATTTCCTTCAACCGCGCCCAAGCCTATTTCCTGCAAACATACCACATAAAACATTATTTCTTACACAATATAGCCCTAGACACACAGAACTTCTAAGTGAAATGTATCAAAAATACTGTAAACTCACGGTATATCAATTGTTATAAGATACATCTAGTGATATTATTTCCTCGACAGTTGGCTGAACATTAGCACAATCATTCTATAAAAACAAAATGTTGAATCATCATGAGAAGCAACAAAAAATGATCGCAAACTATAAAAATAGAGTTTAAAAGGTTGTATATACTATGATCGCAAACTATAAAAATTATTTTCATAAACATCTCAAGCAATCACATGGCTTACTAACTCAATTCCATCAATATAGTACAAATCTTTTCATTTAGACTCAACAAGCTAACTCATGCGGATGAAGATATGACACAGATCGACCAATAGACACCACAACATACACTTTTCAAATTCACCAAGGTAACAACTCTCCAACAATGTAACTAGTGCCCTCACTTTAAACAAAATCCTTTTTCACACAATAGATATGAATTTTGAGTTTTAGGATTCATTCAACACTCATGCTCAGAAGTGACTTCAAGTACAGTTAGTGTTATATACCATAGGCTTGCCCTTAATTTCATTGCATAGACTCTCCAAACTAGTCACTAGGATCATTATAGGACTTTCTTGGCTTGTAACGTAGGCTCAGGGTTAGGTGTGGTACATTTGGGTACTTTTTAGTGACTTTCTGCCTTTCTTGACAGTACATAGGCTTTTTTTACCTCTTTTCTCAACCTATCTCCTTGACATTACATTGGCTTTTTTACCTCTTTTCTCAACCTACTTTTTGACATCCTTTCATTTTACTTTCTTTCCCTTGACTTTTGACTTTGTGGCACTTATTTTTCACTTTCTTCTTTTTCTTTCACTTTATTTTTCTTTATTTCTTTCAGCACTTTTGTTTATCATCTTTTTGCTTCATTTTCACAAAGTCACATCTTTTTCATGCCTGTTTCTCTCTTCAATATGCAACTCTTTTCATACCCTTTTTCTTTCAATTTCCTTTTTCACGACCACCCTCAACTTATGTGTTTAGTATGAGTCGAAGTGCACAATATCCGATGTCGGACCAAGGCCAAGATAAAGGTAACTTTTGAATTAGCCACCCTCAACTTAGGCTTTTGGTCTAAGTCAACGTGCACATGTCCAAGGAGGGACCGAGGCAAAAACAATTATTTTAGGAAATGTGAGTTAGGTGAATTGAAAGAAATGGTCTATCTTAGGCTCAAACATTTGGATCAAAGGGAACATTGAATTCATTTGGTTGGTTCATTTTTGGCTTTAGTGGACTAATTTGAACAAGGGCCTATGGTCACTTCCCAACTTCTAGCCTAGATTATCTTAGCCGGACCAATGGGGCAAGTTCTAGATTGGCACACACTGTATGACCAATCAAGCTTTCCTCACACACACTTGGCACATTGTTTCATTATCAGATTATTCGACTACCCAGTTCAAGTTGTAGCTTAAGTCATGAGGTCAAATTGGTTCCTTATCATGTCACATTGAGATGGAGCACATTCAACTTATCAAGCCTAAAGATCTAGCACATTTCACACTTTTTTGGACAAGGATCATTTTTCTCATGCTTTCTATGCCATCATCCTTTCATTTTTATACATACTCCTACACATACATTCCTAAACATGCCGGTTCAACATAAATTAAAACAGTCTCTTGGGGGAAAAGAACACATGCAAGAAAACCTTGAGAGAGGATTATGAGTTGGGTTAGTCAGACTTCACCCTATCACTCACAATCCATTTACCCAACCCCCAACAAAATAAAGTGAAATTGTCCCCAATGCATAAAAAAAAATCAAAAGTAGGGGATCGGGTGAAGCAAGCCTGTGGCGCATATGTGCCGAAGACCACTCAAGAAGCGAGTGAGTCTGGTTTCTCGGAGCCCACGGGATCAATACTCAGAACGCCATCAATAGCGCTCCCATCTACTATCCCAGCACTCTCAGTAGTGCTCACCTCAACTCTCCCAGCACTCTCAGTACTGCTCACACCGCTGGATGGGCCAACACCTATCTAAAGAGCTACAAAAATTACAATAAAAGAAGAAAACTCCTATATGAAAAAAAAAACTTGTAGTTGGCTAGATTGTACATCTTGGGTTGCCTCCCAAGCAGTGCTTGATTTAACATCGTGGCACGACGCATATCCCTTGATTGCTCAGACTTTATCAAGGTGTCATGCCTCTATCACTGCATTGACACTCTCAGACTTTCCCATGTAGCTTTTTATCCTCCGATGGTTTGCCTTGAACCTTGTCCCACTCATTTTCTCGAACTCAACCACTCCATGTGGGGACACTTAGGTCACTCTGAATGGTCCGGTCCACTGGGACTTAAATCTACCAGGAAACCAGTGTAACCTTGATTTAAACAACAACACCAGATCACTAGGAGCTAGTTTGCGCTTTTCTGTCTTTTGATCATGGTGTTTTTTCTCTGTGCACAAGGTTGTACCTAACTTCTCCTTACTAGACAATTCAGCACCCTTGTCAAAAATGTGACTCACTGTAGATACCGATTTAATATCACTCTCCTGCTTCATAGACTTACCGATGTTAAAGGTCACCTCCTCCTTGTTCAGTCGGAACTTCAGCTCCCCTTTCTCCATGTCGACTAAGGCACGCCCAGTAGCAAGAAATGGTCTCTCTAAGATGATGGGGACCTCAAAGTCAACCTCGCAATCAAGTATCACAAAGTCTACTGGAAAAATAAATTACCCCACTTTCACAAGGACATTTTGAAGCACTCCAATGGGATTTTTTACAGCTCTATCAGCCATAAGTAAACACATCGTAGTTGGTTTTCGAGCTCCTAAACCCAACTTCTTATAAATCGACAATGGCATCAAATTGATGTTGGCACCCAAATAACAAAAAGCTTTTGCAAAGTGCATCTTACCGATGGTGCAAGAAATAGTGAAAGCTCCAGTATCCTCTTTTTTTTGTACTAGTGACCTCGTAGAAATGGCACTACAATGCTACAACCTCTCATCATTCTCAAAACTGACAGCGCTCTTTTTGGTCACCAAGTCCTTCATGAACTTTGCATACCCAGGCATTTGCTCCAAAGCTTCTATCAACGGGACATTGATGGAAAGTTCTTTCAACATGGTTATAAACCTGCGTCATTTCTCTTCTTCAGTCTTTTGCACAAAAATCTATGGGAAAGAGGGTGGAGGCCTAGGCATAGGGACAACCTTCTGAGTCAACTCACATTCCTTTTCTGCGGCATCTTTCATCTCTCCAGTAACCTCATTCTCATCCGCATCTATTTCTACCACTTTTTCAACATCAGATGGCGTAGGAGGATCCATAGTCTGTTTTCCTCTGTGAGTCGTGATCGCCATACAATGTCCATCACTTTTCAGATTTTGGATGGTGTTGCTGGGAAGTGTGCCCGATTGGCGTATATTCACAGTAGCAGATAACTGACTAAACTATTGTTCAAGCTGCTTTATCGACACTGCATGGGCATCAACTTTCTGACCAATCCCGAACAACTTAGTGCACATCTATTTCATATTCTGATCAGTAGCATCAAACCTCATTGTCATCTTTTGCATCATATCCTCAACGCACGACATACTACCCCCAACTTCTCTATTTCCAGATTCCCTGTTCCCAGGTGGAACATAAGGCCCAACTCTCTTATTCATGTTACCATAGTTGTTCCGATTGTAGTTGTTATCAGATTGTAGTTTCCATTCCGGACATAGTTTCCTTCTCGATTATAGTTTCCATAGTTCCGACCTTGGCGCCAATTATTCGAGTTGGAACCTTGGCGTTGGTTTGGAAACCCCCATCTGATCATTCACCAAATACGCATCCTCCTCATAGTAGCATTCCTCAACTGGTGGTGGTGGAGTTTTAGTTAAGTAATTTACCACATTCATCTTTTTTGCACTGCTGCTCACATGCTTCAATACCAACCCAAATTTTGTTCTCATCTGAGCCATCTCCTCACGAATGTCATCAGTAGATTGACTAGGTGCAGCTTGAACTGCAAATGTGCTTCTTCCAGTGTCTGAATTTCTAATGCTCCATGCTTTATTATTTTGGGAAAACTTCTCCAGTTTCTCAGTGATCTCCCTAAAAGCGCACTCAACATATGATCCTCCAGCAATAGTATCCAGCACAACCTTACCATTGTCATCCTGACCCCTGTAGAAGTAATCCTTCAATGACTCATCATCTATGCGGTGATTTGGAACACTTCTTATGAATACAGTGAACCTATCCCATGAACTGCTCACAAACTCTCCAGGTAGTGCTACGAAATTATTGAGCTTGTCTTTGTGATTTAGATTTTTAGACAATGGGAAATACTTTTCCATGAACACTCGATGAAATTGGTCCCATATATGAATTGAATTATATGGAAGCTCAGAAAAACCACATCGTAACATCACCGGTCAAGGAAAGAGGGAAAACTCTCAACCCTATGACATTCATATCCAACTCCGGTTGTCCCACACAACTCTTATAGACACTTCTCAATTTAGCCATGTGACCATGCGGATCTTTCGAAGCTAGACCGGAAAACAACCCTCTTGGTGTAAGCATTTGCATCAGACTACTGGTCACCACAAATGTAGGTCCTGGAGGTAGACGAGGGAGAACAATAGGTCCTTCTGATTCAACTGTATTGAAGTCGACCTTGTAGTTATCTCGCAGCCTTAGTTCTGGCGGATTCTGCACCCTCAATGCATCTCCGAGTAGATTACCACCAGGAACCTGAGCATTCTCATTATTCACTCCATCCTCATGCTCCTCTATGACTGGATTATTATTTCCCCCTTGATTTGCCATTTTTCTCAAAGTCTTGCTTAGTTCAGGGTCGTATGGGGTCAATGGTTCACCTCGACTCCGTGTACTTGGCATACACTAGGGTAGAAACCTGTAGAAAACAAAAATAAAACAAAAAACATAAAATCAGCAAACTACTTGACTAAAGTTCAATAATGTAGTTAAACTTAATCTAAAAACCAAATTCCCCAGCAACGGCGTCAAAATTTGATATGCTCAAAATACACCTCTATTAAAGAAGCATAAGCAGTCGTCATCAAATAAAGAACCCAACTTGTAGGTTGGGGTCGATCCCACGAGGAAAATGGTTTAGACTTAAACTTAACTTACATTACTTCCGTTTAGTCAAATTATTTCTGAAACAAGTAATTAAAAGGGGGAGGGTTTTTTGTAAGCAAGTAACAATTTGTTGATCAAGTAACAAGTAAGCAGGATTCGAACATTGAGTTATCAATATGAAAAAGAAACTAGGGTATGTGTGTTTCCCACAAGATCTTAACACAGTAATCCTAATAATATTAATTCTTTCCTAGTGTTTTACATGCAAAGTTGATAAGTTAGGTATCCCTAAGTGATTGCTCCTCCAAATAGGGAATTTCACTATGCACCTTGGTGCGGCTAGGAGTGTATACTTTACTAACCCTTACTTTTATCTCAGATTAGACATGACATCAATGTATGACTTAGTTTTCACCATCGCACAATTGACATTAGACTACTATATAGCATCCACTAAATCTCTGTTTTTATTTCTTTTCTCATTAACTACCTCCTTGGTCCGGCAAGTAGCAACGAGGTGAGTTCTAACATTGGACACCGTTAAAAAGACTTCTAAGCGAAAGAATTAACAATATATGCATAAACACTATTCAAGAATTACTTAATTATTATTCATACTTTGTTAATTGCTCATGGTTCCCACAACCGTAGTTGTGGATTTAGCTACTCATGCTTGAAGGAGCGCAATTCATAATTGGGTAAGAAGAATTCATGAACTTGCAATTAGAGTAGAAGAAACCAGAAATTTTCAATTGAATTTCAAAGTCAAAATCTTGTAAAACAAAATCCGAAAATCAAATTGCTAAAGTTGCAAGTTAATTCCATAAAATACCAAGAACTAAAAGTAAAAAATAATGTCTAACCAACAAAAACGAGGTTTACATACCATATTTATAGAAAAATATGTCCTAAACAAAAAGGAAACAAAATAAGGAAATAAACTTCTGGAATGCGACTTTAATCGACGACTCGACCTATGGACCATGGGTCGAACTACGGTCCATAGGTCCCCTTCTGTGGCTCCATAGTTATAAGTTTTCATCAGTACTGGAACTTCAACTCTCTGAATCCATCGGCGGATGTGCAGGACGGCCCATGGGTCGACCTACGGTCCGTCAGTTGCTCCAAGTTCCACACTTGGTTAGAATTCCCTGATGCTCCATCTACGCCTGCCATCAACGGTCCGTCGAAGGACCTAAGGTCCGTGGGTCACTTCCGTAGGTGGCTCCTTCTGCACAATTTCAGCTATCATCTCCTTCAACCGCATCCAAGCCTATTTCCTGCAAACATACCACATAAAACATTATTTCTTACACAATATAGCCCTAGACACACAATTTCTAAGTGAAATATTTCAAAAATACTGTAAACTCACGGTATATCAGCTGTTATAAGGTAAATCAAGTGATGTTATTTCCTCGACAGTTGGCTGAATATTAGCACAATCATTCTATAAAATCAAAATGTTGAATCATCATGAGAAGCAACAAAAAATGATCGCAAACCATAAAAAAAGAGTTTAAAAGGTTGTTATATACTAATTACCTCTGTAAAAATGCTTTTCATAAACATCTCAAATTTGGGCTTTGCACCCACAACATTCCAATTGCATATCCTTGGTATACCATTTCCTTCTTTAGAAACTATCTCATTATCTAGCACAGACGCACAGTCATATACCCAGACATTAAGTGCGTATGGCATAACAGTTAAGCGATACATTTGTTTCTCAGGAGTGAACTCTTGTCTAAGTGATTTCATTAACCTTGTGAAGGCCAGTTGTCCCCACGAAAACTGTTGATAACTGCCATTTTCAACCATTTCTAAGTATCACATCGATGTTACATTTTGCTTCATATATCATTGGTGTTGCATCAAACATTTTATTCACATGTCTACATCAATGGTATATAGTTCCAAAGCTCAAAAGAGATATGACCACCAAAAGAACAATCTCAAAGATTAAAGAGACAAGGTAAAGTGAATATATATAATTATGGGAGGAAGCTTAGGGGTCAAAATACCTAGAATGGTTCGATCCTAACTCTTATATTTAGGGGTGGCAGCTCTAAGGTGGTAATACCTAGCATGGATCGATCCCAATCTATATATATAATCCGATCAAATAAGGAAAAAATATTTTTGTACTCTTTCATAACATAAATATTGTTAAGAACTCTCCAACATGAAAACAAATATGTTTGTGACACTGAACTGAACTCCCGATAGATAAAAGAAAATTGTAAATACCCTTTATCTCATACTACTCTCCCGAATGATCTAATGTTTTGAAAAAAAAAACAATACAAAAATTTCTCATATCGAATTCGAAGTGCCATGCTATTATTACTTAGTATTCATATGGAGAAGGCATTGTCTTCTTTTATCTCTCAAATAAAAACCTCATTGGCGCCAAGCGTGAGGGAATGCTATACGTTTGGTAAGTTATCCTCCGGCCAGGAGGACCGCATCCTAGAGGTTAAAATTCCTAGCATGGGTCATCATCTTCTACCACTGATCAGCTTGTCATTGTATCACATGCTACAATGTCTATAAAGTAAATAATGTAATGTATATGATTCTACAAGTATAAGCAAAGATGTTTATTATTGTTATATATACGGAATATTCATACATTTGTACCTTATTCACTTGAGCTACTATTTTACATATGGATATTGTATGCCTTGCATATTCCGTACATACTTTCATACTGACGTTCCTTATGGGGATGTTGTGTTTCATGTTGCAGGTGCAGGTACTCAAACCATTAGAATCTCTCCAATATAAACATAGGATACTCGTTGCTTTGATGAGTTTCATGTTGATTTGGGGCTTTGTCAAGTCTCTAACATATATTTGGTATTATTTTATAGTTAAAGGTATGACGGAGTCCTGATAAATGGATATGAGTGTGTCAAAGGACAATACAAATAATAATCATTGTGATGATTATAAAAGATCAATATGAGTTCTCAAATTGGTCCTTCAAAGAGTGAAGATAATTTTTGTCATTAAATTTTGTATGAAAAGTATTGGGCCCGTGATTACAGTGCAAACTAATTTGATTTTATAAATCCTCCATCAAAATAAAAAATATAAAGTGGTGGTGCACTTGACGCTTCAAAAGTGATGTAGATGTATGTATATGTCATATTAATATGATAAATTTCAAAGTGTGACAATGAACTTCTGATGAAAATAATAATAATTATGAAGCATGTATATATAATTATAGTCAATTCTTTAAAGACAATGTGACTTGTGATGAGTATTATGACACATCGATCATTCTTGAAAGTGAATGTGTCAAGAGATGATGAAAATTATATTAAAAAAATGACATACTCATGTATGATTTAATAAATACCAAAACTCACCCCTATGGGAGTTTAGAGAGATATAAATAAATTTTATTTTAATATAAATGGTCATTGGTCAAGTACTTTTAGTATGTCACAAATATTATGGTATGTTTTACTATGAACTATCGAAAGGACAAAACAAGAAAATAATTCTTGACCACAAAAATTGTCATTGGTTATGTAACTTTGGACGTCAAAAATATTTTGCTAGATATTAATAAAAAGGGAGGAGATACTAATGAAAAAATTAAATCAAGAAACAAGTTTTACTTGTAATGATTTTAACCTTGACAATAATGATATAATTTTTTCCTTGAAAAAGATGCTCACCACACAAATAATGTTACGAAATATGGTAGTATCCAATGTTAATTGTGAGCTTTGATGATTTAATATTCTATTATCCAAAGAAATAAAAGTGCTCATGATATTAGAATTGTAGCAAGTCTAGAAATAATTTTTTTAAGTTTCAAATAAATAGTCAAAAAAATTATATTGAGACTATAAAATATGAGAAGATTTAAGATCTTCATAAGATTATAATCAAGCTGAATTATAAATATTTATGTGAAATATTACTAATTTTTTTCATATTGTTTGTGATACAAAATATGGTCATGATGACGGAATCACATGCAAAAGTAAATGAGAAGTTTATTGAAATAAATGTTAATTGGTATGACCGATGGACCATTCCGATTCAAATATGATGTGAAAGTAATTGCTAATTCACGTGGTTATATATTTATGAAATACTAAATTATTCATGAATTCTCTTGAGTTGTTTATTCTCATGATAAAAATTATCATTATACCATCTAAGGATGGGATTGTATCTCCTGGAGTTTTGAAATGTATGAAAAGGTGAATATGAGTCTGTTTACCCGCCATGTGCACCATTTACTATTATATGATTTTAATAGATGCATCTATGTTATGGTCACATGTGCTTTATTATCAACTTGCAATTTTAATTTGCAAAGGGTGTTTGCTTGAATTGTTAAATCAAGAGCACATTTCAAATTATAAAATTATATTGATGATTTTGATTTATATTCAAGTGATTTAAGTAGAAATTATATGCCTCCAATTAGAGCTAAATCATTGATTATGAAAACAAAACTCCCAAAAATAAATTTGATATGAGTTGTGTTATTTAAAATATAGCAACACATGTACGTATCAAGCCAACAAGGTTCCCCTATCATAATTGGTTCAAGGTCAATCAAGAACAAAATAATTCTCATCTAGAAATTTAAATATGTGGTATATTATTCAATTGCTCCATCATTACGCAATGCACAAAGATGAGTCCTCAAATAAGGTTCGGTGAATGTTAGATTCTCTTACATTAGAGGGAGAGATGTTAAGCAAACTGGAAAATAATTTATACTAAGCAAACTGAAAAATAAGTTATACATAATGAATTATCATTGATATGATCCTCATTGAAAAGATAATTTAACTCAATTATGAGATGCATTCACTAACCCTATATTATAATCTAGTTATAAATGTTTCAATGAAAAGTCCTTGATTAATTTATGACACGCCTGAAGCGTGATACTTAAATCAATTCGAAAGATAAAATTCTTGAAGAAGAAAAAGAGAAGAAAATGAATAAGACGAATATAATAATGAGGCAAGTGTTTTAGAAAGAGTACCATGACATAACACTTCATAAAACCTTGGTAAAGGTTCAGGTACCTGAAACTGATGAAAACTAAAAAGAGTTTGATAAGTTATGTCACATTAGAATCGATATCAAATAACCGTCAACGATATCTTTGATATAATATAGCGCTCAAAATTATAAATGGTGACGAGGATCTTGAATTGAAATTTGTCAAATAGTAGCGACAAATCAATGATTGGCCAAAGAAAATACGCAATTAAACTTATTTTATTTCACTTGGAAAAGTGATGTTCTAGACTTATAGTCCATATACAAAGAAATAATATCAACGGGGTACAAATGAGTTATTATGCGATAAGTAAAATAGTAAGATATAAAGTATGACTTATGCTTTGGGGCATAAAGGGTTTTCGCACAAGTCTTGACATTATTGTATGAAGATGTACCCTCCTATGGTGGATGCAATGAGGGTTCTTTCTGTCTGAGTATATATGAAAAACTTGAATACGTATAATGAATGATTATCCTATCTAGCTAGAAAGTAAATATTATATAAAAATCCCTAAATGATTTAAAAGATTATAAAGTGATTCCATTGAATAGTACCTCAATGGCTGTAAGATCGCATAGCATAAAGATCAAGTTCGATCTCATTAAAATGGTTAAAAATTACCATGTCATAGAGAAATTGGTGCACTTATGTATCATGCTATTATTATTCATGGTAAATAAGTTTATAAATATGCATGCAAATTATAATATCACTCTTATCGATGGAGATATTAGAGTGAGTCAAGTAACGATATAAATTATTTCTTCGGATCAATTGTGTCAAGGTTATATAGACCATGAAATTGCAGGAATTTATGAAGTTTGATCTCAAGAAAGTTATATGTTTTCATGTGGAAATATTGCCATATCAAATCATTCCACAAGCCAACTAATTTTATTGTCACACAAGTGACAGTGTCCACCACTACTTGATTGTTGCTACTAATAATCCAAATGAGCAATTTGTCTACATCGACAAGATCACCAATCGAGTGATTTTCAAAAATGTATTTGATCGAGATCAATAACTTAATACATTCAGAAAATATGTGACCTTCCTTCCTATCACAACCCAAAGTACACCCGAGAAGTGACATGGCGTATAAGACCCTAAGAGGTCCTACACAAGCCACTAAGTATACATCATAAAAGATAATAGAAATAAAGATTTCAAAGAAATAGTCTTATATCATAAAAGAGTTTGACAAAAGCGAAAGTCTAACATAGTCTCAACCAGCCATCTATCACATCGAAAGAGGTGATTTGGATGAAACTCATACATCACATACAAATTCTAAAAATGGTAATAAGGACAAAACATATAAGAGTGACATCGTCCTCAAAGTATGAGGACTCACCAAATCCTTAAGTCTGTAATACAATCAACTAGCCACGAACGGAGAAAGAAGAATCGTCAAGCCCTACATTAGTGAAACAATGTAGGTACAAGTATGCATTAGTATATGGAATGTACTATGTATGAGGGGAATGCAATAAAACATGAGACGTGATCATAAAGGGGCATAATAAAAAACATGAAATGCATGACCAAGTTAAAACATAGTAAAATCATTTTAGAAGATTCATTTATCATGAACTTATTCAATGCATATTTAAATCATAAAGGAAGCTTCATAAAACAGTAGTAATTAACTTAGTTTATTTTGTGGGAAGTTTATAAAACATGTGAGCTATAACATGGAATTCAATATATCCCTCATATCGAAAAAAGGGAAATTCTACTTGTCAAGGTAGAACCCGTACACATCATATCATATGTTATAGGTGGATCCACTAGCTAAGTCATTTAAGACAACTCATACGAGGGCACGCAGTTTAGTACTAGAGGTTGCTACTAGAGACTAACCTAATTGAGCCTCTACCTCAAAGACACTCAGTGCTAAGTGAAAATCCCACGGAATAGTCACTAATCATATTCATATTATCATCCATGGAAAAGTACAATTATACTACTAATCAAAGCTAGAAACATCATAGAGTACAAAAGAATTGAGGGTAAATCTAGATGTCATTCATGTCATGTGGTCAAGCTTCATAGAACATATAGATACCTTCATCTATAAGCTTACTTAAGTCATACACATTGCTTTCATAAAAATATGCATGATTTCATAAAAATATATTCATCGAGTGTAACACCTCGGAATCAAGAAGTCTAGAAAAAGGACTCAAGTGGGAGGTCACCATCCCATAACTGAGCTATGGTACCCTTCATGTAGCCCTTCACAAGTTGTGAAGGGCACCACGGCTCGTGTTGGTGCTCGTGGAGCCTTTCAGTGCTTGTTCAAGAGGGGATCCCCTCCCATGAGCCCTTAGACGCCTCGTGGTGAACCTCACACCCCGTGGTGGTGGCCGTGAAGGGTAGGCCGAATCCATCTCAAGGCCAGCCTCCTCCCACGATCCCCTAGACAGATTGTGAAGAGCCAAATGGCTTATCAGGGTGGTCGTGAAGGAGCAAGGCCATAAGAAACCTCTCCCTAGGCCACTGGTCAAGGACCACGACTGCCACTACAGCCTGTGAGGTCCTTGACGGCTTGTGAGGACCACCATCTGGTGGTTGCGTCATCTGTAAGCCAGGGTCAGTTGGGTTTTTTCCTAATTATTTTATCTCGATACTATGCCATTTTCCCCTTACCAAAACCCCTATATAAGCTATTTTAACCCCAAAATCAACCCATTCAAGTCATTCTCTAAAACTACTAGAAAGAAGAACAAGTATTCTCTCCAAAATATTTCTCTCTCTAGAAAGTTTGAAGAAAAAGGATTCAACCTAGGGTTTCAAGCCAAGTCTCAAAATCCTCCATTTGCTTCCAAGGTTTTGGCATCAAGGTATGATAGTATCATCCATGGAACCCTTTCCTCCATGGAGTTCCCAAATTATCCTATTTACAAAGTTAGAATTCCCCAATGAGTTAGGGTTTTCTTCCATGTCATGGGTTTCTTTCAATGTTGATTTATTTGATTGACTTATGAACTTTTATGCATTAATTAAAGTAATTGCATGTTTTTAAGTTAATTTCCCATGAACCCATGCATAACCCATGTTTTCTAAGCTATGTTGATATTAAGTGGATCTTGAACTATGAAAGATCAATTTATGAAAATATGCATGTCCTCTCTTTATGAAATAGATGTAAATGAATTTGAAGATGCTTGACTTTGAAAATATGATGAAGCTTATGAATTATTGAATATAATGCATGTTTATGAAAGTATGGTTATGACTCAAGAAAGCTTATAGATGAGATTGTCTATATGTTCTATGAAGCTTGGCCACATGACATGAATGACATCTAGATTTGCCTTCAATGCTTTTCGGGCTATATTCCTAAATTATGTCTTAATTAGTATGGTATCCAGATATGCCATCAATGATTATAGGCCACGATTTCAAAACTATTTCTATTAGTATTAGTAGGGAATTTCTAGCATAGGTGAATGAATGTAGACCTTAAAAGCTAGTATGAAAAGATCATGGACTATGAAAGGTTTTCTCACGCATTGTCTAGGAGCTAGCCTATGATAAGGAATGTGGAGAATACCCATGTTTCTTAATGATAAGATAAGTCAAGACTTAATAACTACTCTGTGGAATTTATGCTTAGCTCTAAGAGGATACTGAGATGGAAGTTCTTCCGTGTTGAGGTTGGGTTTTCTACAAGCAACAATCTCCTTATTCCTTACCTATGTGCTCCCATAGGATGATTGTCTACATATACATTATCTAGTGTATCCACTTTAGCTCAGATTCATGGTTCTACCTTGGCAAGTAGGACAACCATTTTCGATGTGGGAGACATTGGGAATCATGTTATAGCTCACATGGTCTTTATGTTAGTTAAGGCTAATTTCCACAATAATAATAATGAACTAAGGTTACTTCAAGAAGTATCTCACATGTTTTCAAAGACGGTTTTACTTGCATTGATCATGATTTCGTTTTATGTTTTCTAACCCTCTTATCTTATGTTTTATCTTGGTCTTTGTCTATCACGAAAATGTCCTTTTTAGCATGATTTCATACTTTTATGCATGACTATGATACTTAGTGCATTTTTATACTAATGCATACTCTTGCCTACATTTCTTATCCTAAAATATAGGGTCCGATGATTCTGATTCGCACCTCTGTGGCTAGGATCTCTTAGTAATTGAAGATTGGTGAGACCTCATGTTTTGAGGACCAAGCCTTTATTTCATTATGTCTTTTCATTTTAGTTTTGAACTTGATGTACGGGTTACGTCCCGATTTGTTCTTATGTACTAGATGGCTTTGAGACGATGTTTACACTTTCACTTTTCTCTATAAAAGTCTTATATGATGAAACTGTTTTTTAAATCTTTTAAACTCTATTATCTTGTAAGGTGTATGCTAAGTGGCTTGAATGATGCCTTTCGGGCTTTTGTACGCCATGTTACGCCCAGGGGCTACCTTGAGTCGTGATATCGATTTAAAATTCTTTATAAATTCATATAAGTTAAGGTACATAATCAAAATTCATATCAATGTATGGGCTCACATAGAATTAGTTGAAAAGCATTTAATTAAGTTTAAATCATCAAAATAAGATCATAATCAATCAATTGAATGAAAACCTAATCATTTTTTTGGGGAAATTGAATTGGAGAATTGAAGAAACTTTGGGGACTCAATGGGTGATTGGAACCCATTGATGAACTCCCTACATACCTTGATTGAATCCCTAATCAATGATGAATAAAGAAGACTTGAACTTGAAGAACCATAGCTTCTTATTCCTTGATCTAGAGAGAGGATTTTTGGAGAGAACCTTGGAGAGAATTTAGGAATTTGAGGAAATGAATAAGTTGGGGAAAATTTCTAAGGGTGAAGGGTATTTATAGGGCTTAAATTTAGGGGTAAAACGATGTAGTATAAGTATTAATTACATAGGAAAAGACCCAAATACTCTTTAAGAATAGTTGTCGGAGTGATCTACAGGTGCCACCTATGAATCGTAGAACATTCGGTGGTCCGTCCTGACAGTTCGTAGATCGAGTTACTGAAGGTCTAAATGTTTGTCACTTCCTACGATTGGTTCCTACTGTCACACACCGAGACTACACCCGAGACGCGGACACGGGACCTAGGACCACAAGTGATCCCAAGCTAACCCTGCTGGCATGATCATGAGCATACTAAAGATAATAAACTGATACGGAAGCTAAATCATAATTAAAATGAAAAGATGGGGAAGACCCATATACTATA
>JAJOOS010007539.1:0-25062 GCA_029582725.1 Solanum chiquidenum
AAAACCTAGGTCTTGACTATGAAGGTGAACTATGCCCAAAATGACTAAAAAGAGGTACTTAGCTTGGATTGTATTATGGGATGCTATCTTTGCCTTGCACAAGTATGCTTTGATGTGGCTTGTAAAGTAGTTCTCTTGTAATATGAAAGACAAAGGTTTAAGCATGTAAATATGAAAGTCTAAGTAGAAACTACGCTATGAACACAATGTATCTCCTATGCTCATTTATTATGTCTTATGTTGACTTATGATTATATGATCCTTAGGTTGGAGATTATGCTATGACTATGTGATTATCTCTTATGCTTATGTCTTATGTTGACTAACCATTTTGAGATGCTCTTATGATGTTGTGCTAGCTTTCTTACTTGGTATATTTTGTACTAATGCATATTGCCTACATTCTAATCAAATGTAGGGTTTCGGAGATTGAGTTGCTTTGGAAGCTAGGTTGCTAAGGTGCAAGAAGAGTTGAAGAATTGGTGAGTCCTCATAGCTTCGAGGACAAACCCCTTATGTTTTCTTTATGTAATTTCTTTATATTTTATACATTATGTGGGCTGCGTCCCAAGTCTATTATTCAAGAGTTTTAAATAGATGGTTTGAGACAAAGTTGTAGTAAAGACTTCCTCTTGCTTATGAAAATGTTTTCAATTGTATGGTTTAAAGAATCTTTAAATTTTCCCGTACTTTCTATGATCTTATGTTATGATTATGCTAAGGGCTTGTATGCGACCCCTTCGGGGTCAAGTACGCCTTGTTACGACTAGGGGGTACCCCTGGGTCGTGACATTAACCATGCATATAAATTATGATTAAGATGATAAAAAAGGGATACTTGGCTTGGGTAGTAGTATGGGATGCTATTCTTGCTTTGCACTTGTATGCTTTTGAGGTTACTTGAGAATGGTGCTATTATGGTAAAGATGACCAAGAGTCTATTATGCTTATATGATTATGATTTGTCTCCTATGCTCATTATCTATGACTTATGTTGATTTATGTTTATATGGAGCTTATGTTGGAGACCATGCTATGACTATGATGATTATGTTATGACTATGTTATTATCTCTTATGTTTATGTCTTATGTTGACTAACCATTTGAGATGCTCTTATGATGTTTTGCTAGCTTTCATACTTGGTAAATTTTGGACTAACACATATTACCTACATTCTTATCAAATGTAGGGTTGAGGAGATTGAGTTGCTTTGAAGGCTAGGTTTCCAAGGATCAAGAAGAGTTGAAGAATTGGTGAGTCCTCGTATCTTTGAGTACTAACCCTTATTTCTTTATGTCATTTGTTTATGTTTTAGACATTATATGGGCTGCGTCCCAAGACTTTTATTCAAGAGTTTATTAGATGGTTTGAGACAAAGAGTATAGAAAGACTTCCGCTTGTTTTATGAAATATGACATTGATTGTAAAAGTTTTAAATTGTTTTGTATTGTCATTTATATTACCTATGTAAAGATGCTAAGGGCTTGTATGAGACCCCTTCGGGGTCAAGTACACTATGTTACGTCTAGGAGGTACCCCTGGGTCATGTCAAACTTGTTATCAGAGCCAGGTTTTAGAATGGTTCTAGGATTGTCTCTAACTACATCTAGTAGAGTCTTGTTCATAATTATGAAGCGCGCCACATTTTATGAATAGGAGGCTATTGGATGCTTAAGAAATCTCACTTCTTCATTTTCTAAGTTGTGTTATAGAATTTAGATCTAGTAGGTCTTTCTCCTAAACTTTGCCTATGGTTTTTCAAGTTATGGCTAAAACTAGGGCTAATGCTAGGAGGGATGAGGAAGACAATGGAGAACAAGAGGTCCCTCCACAAGTTCCAAACCAAGCTCCTTCTCAATCTCCAAATGACCCTCCAATTGGAGATGCCACTCTAGCGGAATTTAGGGCTTCAATGCAATTATTGGCTCAAGCCTTGACGGCGCAAGCTAATAGAGAGGTGGTGGCTCTGGCAAACCCAATAAGGGGGATGGGTGATTTTAGGGTAAGGGAGTTTTGGAGGATGAACCCTCCGGATTTTAGTTGCTCCAAAGTGGAAGAAGATCCAAATGGGTTCATAGAGGAGGTTTATAATGTGGTAGAAATCATGAGAGTGACTTCTAGTGAGAAAGCAGAACTAGCCGCCTATCAATTGAAGGACGTTGCCCTAATTTGGTATCAGCAATGGAAAGATAGTAGGCTGATAGGAGCGGGTCCTATAGAGTGGGAAGCTTTTAAGTCGGAATTTCTAGTTAGGTTCTTTCCCTGGTTGTTGAGGGAAGCCAAATTGGGAGAATTCATCAACCTTATGCAAGGTAGTATGAGTGTTAAAGAGTACTCTTTGAAATTCACCCTTTTGTCTAAGTATGCTCCAAGCTTGGTAGCAAATCCAAGGGATTTGATGAATAGGTTTATGACGGGGGTGTCCGATTTGGTAGAAGAAGAATGCCATATGGTAATGCTTATTGATGATATGGATAGAAGATTCAAAACTCAAGAAGGAGAGGGCTAAGGAGAACAAGAGTTCTAGGATGGATGATGATAAGTCCTTTCATGATGGGTCCGATAGAGATGGTCGTTCTAGGAATCGACAAAAGTTTTTCGGACAAGGTTTTTCTAATGCTCCTAAGTATAAGGATGAGAGGGTTTATACCCCTAGGCCACAAGGGATGAGTAATGAGTACCTATGGCCCTCTTGTGATAGGTGTGGTAAGAGTCGTGATGGTAGGTGTTTGGCCGTTAGAGAGGGTTGCTTTAGTTGTGGTGAGAGTGGCCACATGATGAAAGATTGCCCTAAGGCTAACTAAGGTTATGAGAAGAGAAGGCAAGCAAGTTGCCTCTAGTAGTGGGTATGTGGAGCCTTAAAAGAAGAATAGGTTTTATGCTCTCCAATCTAGAGAAGATCAAGAGTGATCTCCTCATGTCCCTTCCGGTATGTGTGCTTTAGTAAATTTCCGGATTTCTTATCTTTTGTGACTTGTTATGTTGGACTTTAAAGTTTCTTTTTTAGTATGCATGATGTTTAGAAAAGTTTGTGTAGGCTTACTCCCAAGGGGGGTATATTGTGCCTATCTAGTAGGGTTATTGTGTTCTTATGTCTTGCCAATGATGTCCTTATATGCATGTTCATGAAAATGCTTAGGTCTTGTTAGAAATGGCATATATGTATTGTTTTTCTCATGTTGTAGTACTTTGAATAGATTGACATATAGGCTTCACGAGTTGATATTGAGCATGCCCTAGTTTGTGGAGTTGAAAGATTCCTCCTTGAATAAATGCTCTATGAGATGAACTTTGCATTTAGGTTCCTTGTGTGTGTTGAGCATGTTTTAGTTAGGAGATGTTAGTTCCTCCTTTAAAAAGAGTAGATATAGAATTTTATGCATTTTTGGGTTGGTAGAAGTAGTTCCTACTCCCTTGTGTTTCATTGAACGAGTTTGGTTTTGAATTGAAGTTTTCTTGCTTGGTTGTGTGCATTTAGATGTAGTTCATGCATAATGGGCTGCTAAATTAGATTTTTTACTTTAAGAAATGTTTAAAGTGTCATTCAAGGATGAATGTTCCCAAGTGGGGGATAATGTAACACTCCGGAATTTAGTGAATTCTAGAGCCTTTCGTAGGAGTTTTGGAGTGTTGTATGAAGATTAAAACTCGTAAAGATGATTCACGTACTTAGTATAGGGGTTTTAGGGGTTAAACGTCCGGGTACGACTCCCCAAGGACCAACCAAAGGGTTCCTTGAAGAGGACCCCAAAACAGTCCCTAAAATATGGAATTTTGGTGAGCTACGTTTGGGCACCTACAGGGCGTAGGTCCACTCACGCCCCGTAGATATTGGTCATAGGTCAAGGTCTGCATCAGGCCTGAAAATATGAGCCTCAGGTGCAATCCACGAAGGTGCATCACGAGGCGTCAACCCACCTACGGTCCGTAGGTGGGGATCCGTAGGTGCTGCCAGTTTTTAAGTTTTTAGTTTTAAGTTGGGGGTTTGGGAATTAAGTTAGTTATTAATTTGGTTTTAAGGGAGGTCGGTTAGTTAGTTAATTTACCTCCTATATAAGCTTAATATAGGCCCCTAAACTAGCTCATTAATTCATTCACCTAAGAACCCAAATTACTCTCAAGAAATTCCCTCTCTAGAATTGAAGAAGAAGAAAAAGAGAAGAGAAGAGGGCAGTGTTTCTCCATTGATTCAAGATTTGTTTATGGCTTTGATTCAAGGTATGTGAAGCTTAATCATCTATGGGTTCTTCCACCCATATAACCCCCATAGTTTCCCCACTTGTGAAATCAAAAACCCAGTTCTAGCTAGGGTTGTGCTTGCATTGTGGGTAGGGTTTGGGTAAGATTCCAATCTAGTGGATACTACCCAATTATGATTGATTTAGCTTTGTTTAGTGATATTATGATGATTTCATGTGATTTATACGGTAAATCCTAATCTAATTTGATGAATGTGATCTTTGTGGGTTTATGCCATTAGAGGCAAGTTCAAGGTTCAAAGGTGATCTTCCTAAATCAATGTCTTGTATACTAATTGATCATTGTTAGGATCATTTAATCATGAATTGAACTAGACTTGATTGAGCAGGAAGGATCTTGACTTGTTAAGTTAGAATTGAACCTTTATGAATCAATTATGACTAGAATCACTTAGTAGTAAAGAATGTGATTGAATAGCTTGTAATTTAGACATGAATTATGATAGAATGAAGTTAAGCTTGAAAGTAGGGCTTGTTGCCATCATTGTTAGGGATTTGGGGGTGAAGTCAGTATGATGTGATCTTGTTGTGTATTCTAATTCTCTTACACACTTAGGCATAAATTTCTAGGAGATCCAAGGGTTCTCTCTCATAGAAGGATTCTAGGTTTGCTTAAAACCCTAAAATGAATCAAAACATGTTAGACTAGAATAGCTTGAAGTTGTGACATATGTTCCTTTCATGTATAGCTTGGCTTAGTAGGATAAGACCAAGGTTAATAGCTTGGGATGGAGGATCTATACTGAGCCTAAGGGATAGCTTGACTTAGCATTGTAGAATGCATTTCATGGTAGCATGAGGTAGAAGTAGTCATGGTAGCCTAGGATTGAGGATTTATACTCTCCTATGGGTAGCTTGAACTAGCATTGTTGGGATGCTTTCATGGTCGCATGACTTCGTTTGGCCAAGACCATTTCATGGTAGCTTTGGGATAGAGGACTTATACTCTCCTAAGGGTAGCTTAGGATTGAGGATTCATACTCTCCTAAGGGTAGCTTGACCTTGCATTGTAAGATGCATGTCAAGGGTAGCTTGAGTTAGGTTAGTCATGGTAGCTTGGGTTTGAGGACTCATACTCTCCTAAGGATAGCTTAGGATTGAGAATCATAGTATCCTAAGGATAACTTGCATTTGTACCATAGTATACTTATAAAGGTAGCATGACTTAGTTGGTCTAGGACTATTTCATGGTAGTTAGGATAGGACACTTGTACCTTTCCTAGAGTAGCTTGGACTTGCATGATAGTGTGTCTTCCAAGGTAGTTAGCTTAGCTTAACCTAGTTATGTTAGTAAGATGATAACATGGCCTAGCCTATTAGGGGGTTATTCCTTGGTAGCCTTGAAGAGGTAAATATAATAGAGGGACTAGTCCCCAACTAGTGAACATTCATGATAGTCTAAAGGAGTACTTAATGTGGGTAGTAGTATGGGATGCTATCCATATATTGCACAAGTATGACTTGAGGCTATTTGTGAAGGGTTCCCTTATGTAGTATGACTTAGCTTGGGTTGTTGCCATAGTTGCTTTCCAAGATATGATTGACTAAGGTGGTAGTTCCGTTGTCTATATGAAGTAAGCTAACAGTAAGACCAAAAGGAGGGTGGATATGACTAAGATGACTTCAAGGCTATGCTTAGTGTGAATGGTAGTATGGGATTCCTTTCATGCATTGCACAAATATGTATTGAGGTTACTTAGAAGTATGGTGCCCTTATGGTAGAAAGACTTATGACTTAACCATGCATATAGACTATGATTAAGATGACCAAAAAGGGATACTTGGCTTGGGTAGTAGTATGGGATGCTATTCTTGCTTTGCACTTGTATGCTTTTGAGGTTACTTGAGAATGGTGCTATTATGGTAAAGATGACCAAGAGTCTATTATGCAAATATGATTATGATTTTTCTCCTATGCTCATTAACTATGTCTTATGTTGATTTATGTTTATATGGAGCTTATGTTGGAGACCATGCTATGACTATGATGATTATGTTATGACTATGTTATTATCTCTTATATTTATGTCTTATGTTGACTAACCATTTGAGATGTTCTTATGATGTTGTGCTAGCATGCATACTTGGTACATTTTGTACTAACACATATTACCTACATTCTAATCAAATGTAGGGTTGAGGAGATTGAGTTGCTTTGAAGGCTAGGTTTCCAAGGATCAAGAAGAGTTGAAGAATTGGTGAGTCCTCATAGCTTCGAGGACAAACCCTTATTTCCTTTATTCCATTTCTTTATGTTTTAGACTGTATATGGGCTGCGTCCCAAGACTTTTATTCAAGAGTTTATTAGATGGTTTGAAACAAAGAGTATAGAAAGACTTTCACTTGCTTTTATGAAATATGACATTGATTGTAAAAGTTTTAAATTGTTCCGTATTTTCACTTGTATTACCTATGTTATGATGCTAAGGGCTTGTATGAGACCCCTTCGGGGTCAAGTACGCCATGTTATGTCTAGGGAGTACCTCTGGATCGTTACATAGGGTATGTGGTTAGAGGCCCAAGATTTTGGTTTCTGATGGCCAACAACGGTCCACCAAGACGGGCCGTGGGTGCTCAGATCGCAGCCCGTCGACTGGGGTCTGTTGGTGGCCGGCTGTCAAGTATTGTTATGGGAAGTTGGGTCTTTTATGGTTTTAATTAAATCAAAGTGAGGTCGTTTTACCTAAGTCTAGGACCCTTATATAAGTCATTTCAACCCTTAAATTCACTCATTAAGATCATTCTCTCAAACTCACCAAAAGAATTGGGTCCCTCTCCGAAATAATTCTCTCTCTACAAAGTTGAAGAAGAAGGAAGAGTTGAAGCTAGGTTTCAAGTCTCCATTCCTCAAGCATTTGTGGTCTTTGTAATCAAAGTATGATGTCTTTTGATCCATGGATTCCTTCCATCCATGGAGTCCTTATGATTCTCCAGTTGAGAAGATGAAATTCCGCAATTTGAGTTAGGGTTTCTTCTAATGTTGTGCGTATTGATGAATGTTGATCCAATTGAGTGGATTATGATTGTTTATGATTGAATTGATAGTAATACATGTTTTTAGGATTAAATTACATGTACCCATGCTTAACCCATGTTTAGAAAGATGAAATTGATGTAAATAGGTTTTATGCCATGAAAGGATAAACTGTTGGTTTAGATGTATTTAATCTAGGATTGACGAGATACATTAAAATTGAAGCTTATAGGATGAATCATGATTAGATTGCTTTGATATTGAAGCTTATGAGATGGTTATGATATTGAATTGCAAGAGATTGAGCATATAGAATGACTATGAGATATAGAGCTTTAAGAGTAAAGCTTATGTTGTCAATTGTTGACTATTAGTGTAATTGTTGTGGAAGGGATAGTTCCCACATAAATTGCTTATGATTATGCATGTGAAAGGTTTGCTCACATTGAATGATTCTAGGTTGAAAGGGTTCCTCACCTAAAATGAATCTATGCTAATGACTAAGATATTGATGAGGCTAGATGCGATTACCGATGACCTCTATATGAGATGTATATGGAGCGATTATCCATATATCATGAAGTAGGATAAATAGGAGATTACCCTTATTCCTTAAAGTTGAACAAGAGGCGACTCCCCATGTTCCTTATGATATGATTGGACAAGAGGCGAATACCCATGATCCTTATAGAATGACAAGGGGCGAATACTCATGTCACATGTTGTTGGACTAGAGGTGAGTACCCATGATCCGTATGTTAAGAAGGACTAGAGGTGACTACCCATGTTCCTTTAAAGTAAGGCAAGAGCCGATTACCCATGTCTATAAAAGATAAGCTAGACTATGTTATGATGTATGATGAGCTTGGATTGTTACTTAAGTTGCCTTCCATGATATGCTTCACTAGAGGTGGATGACCCAAGTCTTTATTAAGGATAAGTTGAGGTTACTTCAAGAAGTATTACTCCTATGTTATGATGATCTATGTGCATTGATTATGGTTATGACTTATGTTGCTATTTCTTATGCTTATGTTGATGTTTATGTTGGCTATCATATTTAGTACATGTTTGTACTAACGCATACTCTTGCCTTCATTTCTTATCCAAATGTAGGGTCTAGCGACATCGACTCTCATCCTTGTGGCTAGGATCTTAGTAGAGCAAGACTTGAAGATTGGTGAGGCTTCATAGCATTCGACGATATGTCCGCCATTTCTCTTATGCCCTTTCATTACATGTTTTGAACACTCTTGTATGGGTTTTGTCTCAACATATTCATGTTGTAGATTGTTTGAGACAAAGTGTATGTCACGACCCAATAGTACCCCCTAGATGTAACAAGGCGTACTTGACACCGAAGGGGTCTCATACAAGCCCTTAGCATATTATCACATAAGTTAAAAGAAATGATGCGGAAATTTAAAATTTATCCATACAATCGAAGTCTTTTATAAAAGCAAGCGAAAGTCTAACTTGTCTCAATTAGCCATCTAATACAATCTTTGAATCAAATAGAGACACAACCCTTACAATATAGTCTGAAAATGAAACACTATAATGAAACTACTAAATGACTCATACGTCCTAGAATCATGAGGACTCACTACAAGCTAGGAGAATAGTAGATCCAATCTTGAACCAAGAGAAAATCCCCTTAAGAACTCGCCCTACACTTTGGAAAAAATGTAAAAAATATGGGTTAGTACAAAAATGCACTAAGTATGATAGCCATGTATAAAAACCTTTAAAACATGCTAAAAAGGACATTTTAGTTGAAAAGCATGCACTTTACCCAGTTTGAGAATCATCATGCACATTAGTATAAAAGCATAAGTCATAAGCATTTTCAACATATAGATCATCATAGCATACTAGCACCATCTCATAAGAAACCCTGAGTTATACTTGTGCAATGCATAGATAAGATCCCATAATCCCATCTATACTAAGTACCACTTTTAGGCCACCAGAAGCATACTTACCATTCTTTGATCTCATCCATTGTTCATACTCATAGACAAGGATACCTTCACATTTACTAAGTTATTCAAGGAAAGCAACTCATAGCAACAATCCACATTACACATACTTCATTTTATAAATCATCATAACATAAGAGGAACACACCACAACTACTCTCAAAGCCTACTTGTGCAATGCATGGATGAAGTCCCATACCCCCACCCATACTAAGTAGTGCATTCTTGAGAAGCCACTATTCATAATCATTCATTGTGGGGGTAAGCCTTAACCGACATAGACCATGTGAGAAAATCATGGAATCCAGTGTTATCCACACCGAAAAGGGTGTCCTACTTGCCTAAAGTAGAACCATTAATTTAGCTTTTAGGTGGATCCACTAGCTAAAGACCTATAAGGTCACATAGTTATGGGATAAGAAGATTGCTACTAGATACCCCACATCAACTCACGCATAGGCATCCATCTCAAGAGATTACTACTAGAAACCCCACCTCAACTCACGTGAGAGCTTCCATCTCATATCAATATCCACTCGGTTCTTAGCATTATTCCCCACGGAGAACTTATCATTTCATTACTTGAGTATATTATTATGGAAGTATGTATCAATACCCAATCCAACATCATTCATAAGATAGCTCCTAGATTCAATAGGTCAGAATAGCTTTTCAACCTAAGAATCCCTATATTGTGAGAAAACCTTTCACAATATGTCATCATCATTCCTAAGTGCATAATTGAGAATAGACTTTCAATCAACACATCATCATTATCATTATCAAAGAAACTTTATTCATACTTCATTCATAAGTGTGTGTGAGAAAAAAATTTCAACAACACCACAATTACATCATAGTCATAATCACTTTATTCTCAAAGTATTCATAAATCATGTACATAAATATTGTGATCATACATAATTCTCATAATTTTCCCTTCAAGGAAGATCACATTCAGTCACACACCTAGAATTACTACATTAGGCATGGATGATAACATAATTCAAGTAATCAATTCATAGCATTCATAATTCTATAACATTCTACTTGCATCAATAAATACCCACACTTAAAGATCCAATTTGAGAAATAGGGTAATTCATGGATTCTTGGGGAATTCAACTTAACATCATATAAAGTCATAAATATATCCATAAACTAACATAATTCAATCATTTAAAACAAATTTGAAAGGAATCCTTGAGATTGAAGTCAAACCTAACTTCTGAGTTTTCTAGCTTTGAAATTGGGGTTTTTGAAGGGGCTCTATGGGCTAAGGCTACCCATAGATTAAGAGCTACCATACCTTATTGAAGATTTCTGATGAATTTGATGATAAAAGCTTGATTCTTCAACCCTAGCTTCACTTTTCTTCTTCCTCTTCCTTGGAGTTCTATTGAGAGTTTATTTGGGGAAAGTTGATTATGGATTTGGGTAGTGGGAATTATGAGGTGAATGGGTTGGTTAATGACTTAAAAGGACTTATATAGGTGTATTAAAACAATATAAAATGACCTCACATCATACTAGCTAAAATAGGAATTACCTAAACTACCCCTCCTTTAAACCGACTTGGACCAACCTACAGTCCCCATCCACGACCTCCACCTATGGGGCGTGGAATGACCCACGACCTATACTGTTAGGCCGTGGGTTAGGTTTCTGCATTCCCTCATCTTGCCGTTTGACCCACAAGCCTCCTCCCACAGAGCGTGGACCACCCTGTAGGTCCCTCCGTGGGTCACTGTTTTGGGCAGATTTGAAGTCCTCCTCAAGGACCCTTGGTTGGTCCTTGTGGGATCGTACCTTGATGTTTAACCCCTAAACCCTTCATTCTAAGTTCGAGAAACAAATTTTATGACTCCAACCTTTACGACAAGCTCTAGTTAATCCCACTAGTTTTTGAGGTGTTACATTATCTCCCCCTTGGGAACATTCGTCCTCGAATGACGATATAGACACCTTACATAATTAAAGACTTAAGACTAGCAGCCCGTCATGCATGAAACATAAAAAATAATGCACAATTCAAAGGAGGATACAACAACTCCATCTCAATATTTCAACATTCATAGGAGGAACTACCTTCTCCAACTCAAAGCATACTCAACTTAATAACATGAAGAAAATTATGAAATTACTCTCAAGCATATTAAAGCATGTTAATTAATCTTCTCATGAAGCCAAATAGGCAACTCATACTAAATGCACAACAACATGAGGAACACATAAATCATAAAAAACTCATTTTATTACTAAACATGAACTTCATCAAGAACATGCATAACTTAGGAGATCATGGACAACACATAAATCACTCATGACTCCAAAACATAAAACAAGCTAAAAAGGAACTTTTTGTATCAAGCTAGAATAGGAATAGAAGAAGAGATGAGGATATCGGGACTCTCAATAATCTTGCTATCTAAGCATACCATCTCCCCCTTGGGAGTAAGCCCCATACTAAAACCTCAAGACCTCATATGGGCCTACAAAACCGGGACTAAACTTCCCAAACTCAATACATCTCTCAAGGTGCGAACTTCAAGCCAATCCAAATCATGAACATCAAGAGCATTCAATGACCACACTATCTAGGCACATCATCTCCCCCTTGGGAGTAAGCCTATATCAACTCTTCTAAGCATCATTTTTTTAACTCTAAGGTCGGAGCAAGTCAATTCTACAACTCATATCATCACCTTTGGTGGAACCTACCAACCAATCATATTCAAGTTAATATCTAAACACCTTACTCAAAATGACCATACTTAAGATCAATCTTAAAGATAACTAACTCTTTGAAGTTGGTCAACACTTGAAATCTTCTCCCTTACCATAACTAGGTGGTTCATGCAACCCTGAAAATCAACTTTAAGACAAAACATAATCCAAACTTAGGACATAGACTTTCCCTCCTTCCACTCATAGATAGGCTCACTCGGAAACTAACCATTTAACTATACGGGTTCTACAATCACATAGGAGCATAAAAATAATACTACCAATCCATCCTAAGGATATCATTTAAATCTAACATATCAAGACTTACCTAGTAACATAGTCATAGTTGGTATCACAACAAACATTTTCTCCCTCGCTCCTTGTAGCATGAGCACTTTGAGTAGTCATATCCTAAAGACCATCAGATAGGGAGAAAGACCTTATAGAGTTAAATCTATGGCACAACTTAGAGAATGAAGAAGTGAGATTTCCTAATCATCTTGTAGCCTCTTATTCATTAATGTGGCGCACTTCACACTATGAACAACACTCAACTAGACGTGGCTTATGAGACATCATCCTAGAATCATTCTAAACCTTGTGCTCTAATACCAAGTTTGGCACGACCTAAGAGTACCCCCTAGATGTAACACGACGTACTTGACCACGAAGGGGTCTCATACAAGCCCTTAGCATTTCATCACATAAGATAAAATAAATGATACATAAATTTAAAACTTTATCTATTCAATCAAAATCTTTTATAAAAGCAAGCGGAAGTCTAACTTGTCTCAATTAGTCATCTAATACAATCTTTGAATCAAATAGGGACACAACCCTTACAATATAGTCCGAAAATGAAAAACTATAACTAAACTACTAAATGACTCATACGTCCTCAAATCATAAGGACTAACCACAAGCTAGGAGAATAGTCGATCCAAACCTGAACCAAGAGAAGATCGCCTGAAGAACCGGACCCTACACTTTGGGGAAATGTAGAAAATGGGTTAGTACAAAAATGCACTATGTATGATAGCCATGCACCAAAACCTTTAAAACATGCTAAAAACGACATTTTTGTTGAAAAACATGCACTTTACCCAGTTTGAGAATCATCATGCACATTAGTATAAAAGCATAAGTCATAAGCATTTTCAACATACAGATCATCATAGCATACTAGCACAATCTCATAAGTAACCCTAAGATATACTTGTGCAATGCATAGATAAGATCCCATAATCCCATCTACACTAAGTACAACTTTTAGGCCACCATAATCATACTTACCATTCTTTGATCTCATCCTTTGTTCATACTCATAGACAAAGATACCTTCACATTTAATAAGTAATATCAAGGAAAGCAACTCATAGCAACAATACAGATTAAGCATACTTCATTTCATAAATCATCATAACATAAGAGGAACACACCACACCTACTCTCAAAACCTACTTGTGCAATGCATGGATGAAGTCTCATACCCACACCCATACTAAGTAGTTCATTCTTGAGAAGCCATAGTTCATAATCATTCATTGTGGGGGTAAGCCTTAACTGATATAGATTATGTAAGCAAATCATGGAATCCAGTGTTACCCACACCGAAAAGGGTGTCCTACTTGCCTAAGGTAGAACCATTAATTTATCTTTAAGGTGGATCCACTAGCTAAAGACCTATGAGGGCACTTAGTTATGGGATATGGAGATTTCTACTAGATACACTGCCCTAACTCATGTATGGGCATCCATCTCAAGAGATTGCTACTAGAAACCCCGCCTCAACTCACGTGAGAGCTTCCATCTCATATATTATATCCACTCGGTGCTTAGCATTATTCCCCACGGAGTACTTTCATTACTTGAGTTCATTATTATGGAGAATGTATCAACACCCAATCCAACACCATTCATAAGATAGTTCCTAGATTCAATAGGTGAGAATAGCCTTTTAACCAAAGAATTTCCATACTGTGAGAAAACCTTTCACAATATGTCATCATCAGTCATAAGTATATAATTGAGAATAGCCTTTCAATCAACACATCATCATTATCATAATCATAGAAACCTCATTCATACTTCATTCATAAGTGTGTGTGTGTGATAAGCGATCTGCCGAAGCTGTGGGATGTCAAAACACATCGGCAGGGATATTTGAATTCCTTGTCCACTCTTTCCAGTATTTTCCGAAAAACAGCAATTAGGAATAGAGAATATATATCAAAGAAAGGTCTAACTGTTGGAATCATTTTTTCCATTGCTATTTGATACATTTCGATCATTAACATTAGTGAATTAGGTGAAAGTGCGGAAAGAGAGGGATTCGAACCCTCGGTAAACAACCTTTCAACAACAACACAATTACATCATAGGTATAATCACTTTATTTTCAATGTATTCATAAAGCATGTACATAAATATCTTGATCATACATAATTCTAATAATTTTCCCTTCAAGGAAAATATATCACATTCAATCAACACACCTAGAATTACTACATTAGGAATGAATGATAACATAATTCAAGTAATCAATTTATAACAGTCATAATTCTATAACATTCTACTTGCATCAATTAATACCCACACTTTAAGATCCAATTTAAGAAAATAGGGTAATTCATGGATTCTTGGGAATTTCAACTTAAAATCATATAATATCATCAATATATCCATAAAAAACATAATTCAATCATTTAAAATGAATTTTAAAGGAATCTATGAGATTGAAGTCAAACCCTAACTTTTGGGTTTTCTAGCTTTGATATTGGGGTTTTTGAAGGGGCTCTATGGGTGAAGGCTACCCATATATTAATAGATACCATAACTTATTAAATATTTCCCATGAATTTGATGAGAAAATCTTGATTCTTCAACCCTAGATTCATTTTTCTTCTTTTTCTTCCTTGGAGTTCTGAAGAGAGTTTATTTGGGGAAAGTTTGTTATGGATTTGGGTATTAGGATTTATGAGGTGAATGGGTTGGTTAATGGCTTAAAAGGACTTATATAGGTGTATTAAAACAATACAAAACGACCTCACATCATAGTAAGTAAAATAAGAATTACCTAAACTATCCATCCTTTAAACCGACTTGGACCCACCTATAGGCCCTATCCACGACCCCCACCTACGAGGCGTGGACTGACCGATGGCCCATACTGGTAGGGTGTGGGTTGGGGTTATGCATCCCCTCATCTTGACCTTTGACCCACGAACCTCCTCCCACAGAGCGTGGACCACCCTATGGGGTATAGGTCCCTCCGTCGGTCACTATTTTGGGAAGATTTGAGGGTGGTTTTAGGGTCCTCCTTAAGGACCCTTGGTTGGTCCTCTAGGGGTCGTACGTTAATGTTTAACCCCTAAACCCTTCATTATAAGTTCGAGAATGAAATTTTACGACTCTGACCTTTTTGATAAGCTCTAGTTAAGCCTACTAGTTTCCGGATTGTTACAATGTATTAGACTTCCGCTTCGTTTATAAAAGACTTTAAAATTGTTGAATCTTTTTTAAATTTCTGCTCATTTATATTATCTTATGTTATGAAAGCTAAGTGGCTTATATGAGGCCTCTCGGGGTCTTGTATTCCATGTTATGTCTAGGGGTACCCTTGGGTCGTGACACCAAGTAATCCCAAAGATTATCAACTGACTGAGTGGTGGGGGACATACTAAATAGGCTCATCAAAGAGTCTGGCACAACTAGAGGGGGCACAGTGGCTTGCTTCTCGGCCAGTTTATCAATGTCGGCTCTCATCTTAGCCATTTGTTCCTTCAACGTTGCACCATCTATAGAACCTACAACCTCTAGTTGACTGTTCACATGGGCCACTAAATCATCCATTCGGTTCTTCAACACTATGAGCTCCTACCTAATTTAATCCCTCAGTCACTTTTTGCAACCAACATATCTCTCTAAACTACCTAATGTAGTTTGCACACTATTTGGTCGACTATGGACCGAGTCTGCCTCTACTCTGCAACCAACCGCTCCAAAATTAGAGTGGGTATAGACACAAAGGTACTTGTATCTTGTGAAGATGAGGCAGGTGGTGGTGGCGTTCCTGCAGCTGGCTGGGAAGATTCACCCTGCTCACTACCTCCCTCAGCTCTCGGTATAGGCAGGTGGTGGTGGCGTTCCTGCAGCTGGCTGGGAAGATTCACCCTGCTCACTACCTCCCTCAGCTCTCGGTATCTCAAATCGGAAATGTGGAACTACTGCCAATAGTCCTACTAGTTTGGCCTTCGCACCATAAAGATGGTTCGAAACATATTTTATATTTGATGTTGCGGTAACCTTGGAGGCTTCTATCCATCTGTCCACTAATTTATTTGGTGGAATATTTGCCTTCAAATAGAGTTTCCCTATTAGATAGAGAAATGATAAACCAGCTCTCTCATTCCATGCTCTGTCACGCATTTTTGTGGCTATTATCCGACCCAAATTAAATGGGTAACCATCCATGAGGTAGGCTACCAAGGAGGCAAGTGATGGTGATAGACTGTTATCATTAGTGGTGGGCCGCAACTGTGCACGAAAAACTGCCCACCAGACCTTGGAAGGAAATGAAAGTGATGCCTTCATAATTTGAACCTTTGCATTGGTTATCCATGATGCAGTCTCTCCCTCTATCGCAATCTGGCCAGCAATCCATCACATGAAACGTTCTCACGAGCTAGGATCATCCATTTCGGTCTCACTAGTCACTGCATGATGCCGACCTTCAAATAACCCCACGAACAAAGGTGTTGTATACTCTGGGCCATGCAACATCCTATTTACTGTGGTTTCAGATATATCCATGGATTACCCTTGCACACTCACAACATCTAGGGTTCCCCATGTGACCGCACCATCTTTCTGCCTCTTCTTATTTTGTTCAGTGTCGGCAGAAAAATTCATCAGGTTCGTTGCATATGAGGCGTAAACCTCTCTAGTTAGGTGGCATGCATACTCACCCATCATGTCAGTCATCCATTCAAACTGGTGAGTTTTGAAAAGCCTGTGAATTTCCAGGAATGCCTGAATAGATACCTCTACTACTCTGGACTCGGGGATAATAAGTCGCCCTGCAAAACCACCTACCTTGAATAATATACCATGCTAGAAGAACTCCTCTGATCAAGGCACGGTCCACATCAGGTGAAAGAACTCAGTAATCTGTTGCCACACATCTGATTTTCACTGGTGAATATATTACACCATCGACACCCCTGATATACCATCAACATCATCCTCTCGGACCTCATTTTCCTCCCCTACACCCTCTTCTGGTTGAGGTGAATCCGTATATGCTCGGGACTCATCATCAGATTCTTATATGTCCCAGTCTCGCTATCTTCTTCTTCAGACTAGGAAGGAGTGTGCTCAATAGTGGCCCTGGCTATCCGAAATCTAGTGGATCGGGGGGAGTGATCTTCGGGTGTAGTGTTGACCCGAACCTCAAAACTTCTAGATTCTTTTAGATTTGAACTTTGAGCGGGAGAACTTGGAGTAGGGGAAGGAGGTGGTGAGACATGGTAACAATGCAACTTTTCTCCTTGGTCCCATTATATCTAAAAAATAGTGTGTTAGTACGCACATCCATCAAATGACGCACTATAGGGTACTCAAACTACCCTTGTGTAAGTATACAACGTGATGCCTTGTATAGCTTGTCTCAGAAATAGTTTGACTAAATAGAAATAATAGTGAGTTAAGTTTATGTCTGAACCATATTCCTCGTGAGATCGACCCCAACCTTCAAGTTGGGTTCTTTATTTGACAACTATAACTTATACTTCTTTAGGGAGGTGTAATTTGAGCGTATCAAATTTTGGCGCCGCTGTCGGGGAATAAGGCTTTTAGATTAAGTTTAACTACATTATTGAACTTTAGTCAATTATTTCCTGATTTTACAGTTTCTTTTGTTTTTGTTTTATATAGGTTTCTACTCAAGTGTTATGCCAAGTACACGGAGTCGAGGCGAACCATTGACCCCATACGACCCTGAACTAAGAAAAACTTTGAGAAAAATGGCAAATCAAGAGGTCCATAATAATCCTATCATAGAGGAGCATGAGGATGGAGTTGACTTGCAACCTCCTATAGTGGGTAATGAGAATGCTCAGGTTCATGGTGGTAATACACTTGGAGATGCTTTGAGGGTACAAAATCCGCCAAAACCAAGGTTACGTGATAACTACAGGGTCGACTTCAATACAGTTGAATCAGAAGGACCTATTGTTCTCCCTCCTCTACCCCCAGGGCATACATTTTTGGTAACGAGCAGTCTGATGTAAATGCTCATAGCTAGAGGGTTGTTTTTTGGTCTAGCTTTAGAAGATCTGCATGGTCACATGGCTAAATTGAGAAGTGTCTGCAAGAGTTGAGTGGGACGACCGGAGTTGGATATGAATGTCATAGGTTTAAAAGTTTTCCCTTTATCATTCACCGGAGATGTTGCGGTATGGTTTTCTGAGCTTCCATATAACTCAATTCATACATGGGACCAGCATAAGGTGTTCATGGAAAAGTATTTTTCGTTATCCAAGAGCCTGAATCACAAGGACAAACTGAACAACTTCGTAGCACTACCGAGAGAGTCTGTAAGCAGTTCTAGGGATAGGTTCACTGCATTAATAAGAAGTGTTCTGAATCACCGCATAGATGATGAGTCACTGAAGGAGTACTTCTACATAGGTCAGGATGACAATGGTAGGGTTGTGGCTGATACTATTGCTGGAGGATCATATGGTGAGTGCATTTTTGAGAAGATCACTGAGAAATTAGAGAAGATTTCCCGAAATAATAAGGCATGGAGCACTACAAAGTCAGACACTGGTAGAAACACATTTGCACTTCAAGCCGCACCTAGTCAATCCAGTGATGATATTCGTGAAGAGATGGCTCAAATGAGGACTGAACTGGGTTTGGTACTAAAGCATGTGACCAGAGGTGCAAAGAAGGTGAATGCGGTAAACTATCTAACTAAAACTCCACCACCACCAGTTGAGGAATGCTACTATGAAGAGGATGTGTATTTGGTGAATGATCAGACGGGGGGTTTCTGATCCAAGGCCCAAGGTTCCAACTCAGATAATTGTCGCCAAGGTCAAGGAAACCAAGGTCGGAACTATTGAAAATACAATCTAGAAGGAAACTATGTCCGGGATGGGAACTACAATCATGATAACAACTACAACCAGAACAACTATGGTAACCGAAATGAGAGAGTTGGGCCCTATGTTTCACCTGGGAACAGGGAATCTGATAATAAAGAAGCTGGGGGTAGTATATCACGTATTGATGATATGATGCAGAAGATGATGAAGAGGTTTGATGCGACTGATGAGAATGTGAAAGACATGCGAAATGACTTGTCTGGAATTGGTCAAAAAGTTGATGCCCATGCAGTGTTGATCAAGCAACTTGAGCAACAGTTTAATCAGTTGTCCACTACAGTCAACCCACATGAGCCTGGCATACTTCCTAGCAACACCATCCAGAATCCGAAGAATAATGGGCATTGTATGGCAGTAACTACTCGAGGAGGTAAACAGACCATTGATCCCCCCTATGTCATCTGAAGTTGAAATTGTGGTAGAAAGAGATGAAGATGAGATTGAGGTTACTAGAGAGTCTAAAAATGCTACAGAAAAGGAAGCGGAGATAACCCAAAAAGTTGTTCCCATGCCTAGATCTCCACCTCCATTCCCACAGATATTTGTGAAGAAGACCGAAGAAGGAAAATACCGCAGGTTCATAACTATGTTGAAATAGCTATCCATCAATGTGCTGTTGATAGAAGCTTTGGATAAATTGTCTGGGTATGTGAAATTTATGAAAGATTTGGTGACCAAGAAGAGGGCTGTCAGTTTTGAGAATGATGAGAGATTGCAACATTGTAGTGTTATTGCTACGAGATCACTTGTGCAAAAGAAAGAGGATCCTGGAGCTTTCACTATCCCTTGTACCATCGGTTTGTTGCACTTTGCGAAGGTGTTGTGTGATTTGGATGCCAACATTAATCTGATGCCATTGTCTATCTACAAGAAATTGGGTTTAGGGGCTCCAAAACCGACTGCGATGCGACTACTCATGGACGATAGAACTGTAAAGAAGCCCAATGGTGTTCTCCAAGATGTCCTTGTGAAAGTGGAGGTGAAAGTGGAGGTGAAAGTGGAGTCATTCATTTTTCTGGTGGATTTTGTGATACTTGATTGTGAGGTTGAGTTTGAGTTCCCATCATCTTAGGGAGACCATTCCTTGCTATTGGGTGCGCCTTGGTCGATATTGAGAGAGGGCAGATAAAGTTCTGATTCAATAATGAAAAGTTAACTTTCAATATCTGTAGATCTATGAAGCAGGAAAGCGATCTCAAGTCGGTATCAATAATGAATCATATTGTGGAGCGAGGTTCTGAAGTGTCTATTGAAGAGAGGTTGTTGATGCACTGGCAGCGGTAATGATGAATTTTGAGGGTGATGGTATTGAAGACTTTGATGAATTAGTTGCCGCACTTGATAGGTTCGAATTCTGTTCCAAGCCAAAGAAATTGGAGCTAGTTATGAAGAATCGCCACTCTCCACCCGCAAAACCGTCTGTTGAAGAAGCTCCAAAATTGGAGCTCAAGGCTCTACCATCGCATTTGAGGTATGTGTTCTTGGGGAGAGATGGCACTTTATCGGTAATCAATGCGGCCGATTTGAGTGAGGTACAAGTAGAGGCATTGGTTTCTGTGTTGAAGATGTTCAAACGAGCTATTAGATGGACTATTCTAGACATAATTGGGATTCCTCCTGGTATTTGTTCTCATAAAATCCAACTCATGCCGGACAACAAGGCAAGTATTGAGCACCAAAGGAGACTAAATCCACCTATGCAAGAGGTTAAAAAAGGAAATCATCAAATAATTGGATGTTGGAGTCATATACCCCATAGCAGATAGTAGTTGGGTCTGCCCTGTTCAGTGTGTACCTAAGAAAGGTGGGCTTACTGTGGTTCCTAATGCAAAAAATGAGCTTGTTCCGATGAGGCTAGTGACGGGATGGAGAGTATTCATGGATTATCGTAAGCTTAATGCCTGGATAGAAAAAGATCAGTTCTCGATGTCATTCAAGGATGAGATGTTGGTAAGGTTTGGTATTGCTTTCTTTATGGGTACTCGGGCTAAAATCAGATCTCCATGGCTCTGGAAGACCAAGAGAAGACCACCTTCACTTGTCCTTATGGGACTTTCGCCTTCAAAGATGCCATTTGGGTTGTGTAATGCTCCAGCGACCTTCCAGCGTTGCATGATGTCGATATTTTTAGATATGGTGGAGGACATCATTGAGGTATTAATAGATGATTTCTCTATGGTAGGTGATTTGTTTGATGGTTGCTTGATGCATCTGGCCGAGGTACTAAAACGGTGTGAAGAGTGCAATCTTGTGCTCAATTGGGAGAAGTGCCACTTCATGGTGAAAAAGAGGATAGTTTTGAATCATCGGATTTTTGAGAAGGGTATTGAGGTTGATAGAGCTAAAGTTGAGGTAATAAAAAATCTTCCACCACCTATATGTTAAAGGTGTTAGAAGTTTTCTTGGGCATGCAGGTTTTTATCGGAGGTTTATCAAAGATTTCTCTAAAATTGCCCATTGTGCACACTGCTCAAGAAGGAGTGTACGTTTGATTTTGATGATGCTTGTCTGAGAGCATTTGGAGAGTTGAAAGCAAGGTTAGTATCAATACCTATCATTATTTCACCGGATTGGGGGTAACCGTTTGAAGTGATGTGTGATGCGAGTGGGGGTGGCGCTTGGTGTGGTATTGGGACAGAGGCGAGAGAAGATTCTTCATCCGAATTACTATGCTAGCAAAGCTCTGAATGTGGATCAAAAGAACTATACGGTGACTGAACAGGAACTCCTTGATGTGGTTTTCGCATTCGAGAAATTTCGATCCTACTTGCTTGGTACTAAGGTCATAGTAAACACTTACCATTCTGCATTGAGGTATATGATGTCTAAAAAGGATGAAAAATTGAGATTCATTAGATGTGTATTGTTGTTGCAAGAGTTTGATTTTGAGGTGAAAGATAGAAAGGGGACAGATAATCAGGTTGCCGACCATATATCCAGACTAGAGGAGGAAGCTATGCTCACGTTAGGAGATGGGGCTGAAACTAATGATGTCTTCCCAGATGAACGGGTATTGGCTACTTCGTTTGATCTTTTTCCTTGGTTCGCAGATTTTGCTAACTACTTGGCAAGTGATTTGGTTCCATCCGATTTGTCATTTCACCAAAGGAAAAAGTTTATGCATGACGTGAAGAAGTTCTTTTGGGATGAGCCTTATTTGTTTCTTATTTGTGCTGACGGGGTGATTTGTCGTTCTGTGCCCGAGGTTGAGATGATGAGTATACTATAGGCGTGTCATTCATCGCCTGTTGGAGGGCACCATAGTGGTATTCAAATTGCTCATAAAATCTTGCACTGTGAGTATTACTGGCCTACCATCAACCAAGATGCTCATGATTTCTCCAAGTCTTGTGACCGTTGCCAAAGAGAAGGAGGAATTTCAAAGAAGCAAGAGCTGCCTATGAATCCGATATTGGTGATTGAGTTATTTGATGTTTGGGGCCTTTATTTCATGGGTCCATTTGTGAGTTCACATGGGATGAAGTATATTCTTGTTGCGGTTGACTATGTATCGGAATGGGTGGAAGCAATTGCGCTTTCAAACAATGAGGGAAAGAGTGTCACCGCATTCCTGAAAAAGAGTATCTTCTCCAAATTTGGTAGACCTAGGGCGATTATTAGCGATGGAGGTTCTCACTTTTGAATAACAGCTCAAGGTGTTGCTAGAGAAATATGGAGTTCATCACAATGTAGCTACTCATTATCATCCGCAGTCTAGTGGGCAAGTTGAGGTGTCAAACAAAAGATAAAGAAAATCCTTACAAAGACTGTGAACGCCAACAAAACAGATTGGTCAAGAAGGCTTGATGATGCTCTATGGGCCTAACACCGCATTCAAGACTCCCATAGGTATGTCCCCCTACCAACTTGTATATGGGAAGTCATGCCATTTGTCGGTAGAGCTAGAACATAAGGCCATGTGGGCTCTAAAGAAGTTCAATTTTGATTAGGGGACCACATCGAGTCAAAGAGTGAATGACATGAATGAGCTTGATGAGTTTCGCCTAAAAGTTTATGAAAGTTCATCTTTGTACAAGGAGAAGATGAAGAAGTATCATGATCAAAAGATTGAAAAACGTGAATTTGATGTGGGTGATCTGGTGCTTCTATTCAACTCAAGGTTGCGCTTGCTTCCTGGCAAGCTCAAGTCAAGTGGACCGGGCCATTCAAAGTCACTCAAGTATTTCCACATGGAGCGGTCGAGCTCGAGAACAAGGAGGGAACAAGGTTCAAAGTGAACGGGCAGAGGATCAAGGTCTACATGGGGAAGTTAGAGAGTGTGCAAGAAGTGATTGAGACCTATTATCTTGATGAAGTCTGAGTAATCAAGGATTCTGCGTCGTGCCACGACGTAAAATCAAGCTCTGCTTGGGTGGAAACCCAAGATGTACAATCTAGCCAACTATAGGTCTTTCTTTTCGATATAGGAGATTTCTTCTTTTATTTTGATTTTTGTAGCACTTTTGATAGGTGTTTTATTTTTGTATTAGTGCTGGCTAGATATAGAATAGGGTCCGGTCCGTGTCTAAAAAGTGTCCAGAAAATGTAAAAAGAAAGTCCTAATGGTTGCTACATATGCAGGGATAAAAGGCAAAATTTGCTGAATAACAGTTGTGCAGTGGTCTACGGACCCCATCGACGGTCCATTGGTCCATCCACGGATAGTGAATGGCATTTGTAGATCCCAGGTAAGTGTTCTAATTTTTTTTAAGTGTCAGAGTAACCTACAAACTAGACCTATGGTCAGTAGGTCGACGGAGTCTCGTGGGTCCAACCTAGGGTTTCTGCCGACTTGACCCGGACTCTTTTTAAATAAAAACCTTTCATTTTGAATCATCCCCCACATCCACATTTCCCTCCTAACCATTTCTAAACCCTCCAAACAGCAATATTCCTACATTAATTCCCCCATATCACTCTCATATCCATTACCCACATCCCTTACTATCACTCTTCTCTCCCATATCTTCCTTTTCTCTCCCAAATCACCCCATCTTCTCCCCAAAGCAATCTCACAGTCCGGGTTAGGTATCGAAGGGATATCAAAGGTTTAAGGAGTTCATTGAACTAACACACTTACCCACTTCGACTACTTGTAAGGTAAACCATTCCCCTAACTTTGAATTTCGCTATTAATTGTTTAAATCATGAAGTTACGAAGTGGATCTTGACCTTGGGTGGTTAATCTTTGAATTGATCATTGAATTGTAGTTAGAAACACCCTTGGAATGATAGAATGTGAGTGTGTTATAAGTTAAAACCACGTAAATCATGTAATGGGTCTAATTGGAAGTTTTGACTTTGGGTTCATAAGTTTCGGTTTGGTAAAATGAAATATTTATGTCAACGAAACCCTAAGGATGATTAACTACCATATTATATGTTGAAATGCATGTATAGACCAAGTTTGTTAGTGAAATTGTTGAAAGAAAAGGCATGAAATTGAACCAAGTTCTGAAACTTGGCATAGAACTTGTAACGACCCGAGAGCACCCCCTAGTCGTTACCGGCGTATTCGACCTCTCGGAGGTCTTATACAAGCCCTTAGCATTCGTCATAACATTTACCATAGAAAAATAGCGGAAAATTTAAAACTTTTTCATACTATAACACAAGACTTAAAAAGTCACCTCATTAAAACCTTTAATACACAATCGGATTACTATGTTTCAAGGTAGCCATCTTAAAACACGACTACAACACAAGAGGGACACAACCCTTACAATACAAAATAACTACTATCTAGTACATGAACTTAAGGAAACTCTTAAACATAAAGGTCCTTGAATCTCTAAGGACACACTCGAACTTGGAAATAGTAAGACAAGCTCATCACTTCTAGGAAAGTCCTTTAGCCACCACCACCTACACTTGGTGTAAAAAGATGAAGAAGAATGGTGTTAGTACAAGAATGCACTAAGTATGATAACCATACAAAAACATGCT
>JAJOOS010007540.1:0-22011 GCA_029582725.1 Solanum chiquidenum
AGAAGCTTTCAAGTCAGAAAGTGAAGTATCCCAATTGGATCATCATCAGCAGAATCACGTGCATACAGAGCTATAAACAGATGAATTAGTAACGGTTGATGGAGAAAAGGAAATCGAATTAGAAACACTACTTAAATCATCTGTTTACATTTTGGGAGAGTAAAATGTGCAAGGCTGTGGTAGAAGACGGGACTGCTGTAAACGGAGAAGAAAGTGAGAGAATATTGGACTGCTGTAAACTTGATTAATCCTTCTAAATAATTTTGGAGAAGGAAGATGAAAGAAAATATTGGGTCTTTTAGAAATGAGTTGGGTATGAAAGTGAATGAAGTTGAATTTAATTAATTAAATTTGGACCAATAGAAATAATGCCATATATTTAATTAAAAAAATTATTTATGCCACATCAGTTTCTGTTAGAAAGAGAGGTAATTTTAGCTTAAATTTAACCTTAAGGATAATTTTGATCCAAATAAATGGATGAAAGGGCATTTTTGATCCAATAGGTGGAAGAAGGGTATTTTTGAACCATTTTCAATACGTTAAAGGACATTTTTGACCATTTTCCCTAAATTATATTAGAAAATAAATAAAATATAAATAACTTATTCCTACGAAATTTATTTAATTGGAGATACTCCAATATTTTTCTAAAATTATGCCGAACTAATAAATATATTTGCCTACCCCGTATGCGGCAAAGAGTTGTACTTTTTCTATCTTCTCATCATGTTCTGCACAAAATAGACAGATCTACATTATAAGCGGCCCAGCAACCAAATCGATGAAATTAATTAAATTAATGCAGACCAAATTCTAGCGTTTTCTTCCCTGTTTGAACAGAACTGTAGAAATAATTTCATCCACCAATTAAATTTGGAAGCTTCAGATAAATCTATTGGGTCATTGAAGCTATTGTAATGATTTTATCTGTCCTCAATAGTTTCCATTTCTAGATTTATTTCTGCTCTTCTTTCTAGGGTTTTCTTCTCTTTCTTCAATTCACAAGGTACAAAGTTTCTTCTTTTTCCACTCTTTCTGTTGGTTTACATTTTTGTTCAATGCATTCTTGAATTTATTGGGTTAATCCCAGAATTTTAGATTGTTCTTGAGTTGTATGCTACTTTTTTTTGAGCCCCAGATTGTTAAATCTATCCATGTTTATTGTTCTTGCCTCTTTTCTACTTCCCCTCCCATTTGTATTGGTATGTAGCCTTCTCATATATCTTTATCTTTTTCTTTTTTGTCAATTGGAAAAAAAATGGTGAATTCTGCGAAAGATGAGATTTTTATGTGAGTATTGACTTAACGAAAGGACCTGAAACAGAGGGGGGTTGGATATAGAAGATTCAAATAGATGACTTTGAGTGGTGTAGTTAATTGATGGACTTATTGTGAAACTTTCATTCTTTGGAAGTTTCTAAAGAGAAGACATTTTACATGATCCATTCTGAAACATAAAGCACAAGTATAAGTTGGTATTTAAGTTCATATATTTATCTTATTTGGGATATGTTTGCTGATTTAACTCTGAATTCTCTATATTAGTGTTGATAGCCTTGTCGTTTACTTCCCTCTCTTTTTATAAATTTTTTGCTTATTTCATCATTTTGTTTGTGTTTGTTGACAATTTCAGGTTTTGGGACTTTGAAATTATCTAGGGGATTGCGCTTTTGGTTGTGCCATGGAGACACGTTTTGATTTCGTGCAATGGCTGGACACTGATGTGTCTCTGGACATTATGATGCGTTTGAATGATCCAGCTGATGTGGTCCGTGCTGGCTCTGTTTCACGCCGTTGGCGTCAATTTGGTAAGCTAATCAAGCTTTCCGTCTTCCTTAAAAAAAGTAGTTGTAGTGTTGCCCCAGTAGTTTCTTGTCCTTCAATCTTTGTTGTTGCTTGTACTTCAACTATCATATTTTTTTTGTAGTTACTGTCCTGGTACTACCTGCTGTTTTTTTTACTGTCTGCTATTTCCTGTATGGCTGCTACTTTTTTTCTGGACTGCTTTGGATGATTTTTCTTGAGCTGAGGATATATTGGAAACAACCTCTCTACCCTTGAGGTAGAGGTAAGGTCTGCGTACACTAACTCCCAGACCCCATTTTGTGGGGTTATACTGGTTATCATTTCTCGTGTTGTTAAAATTCATAAACCGCAGAGTTTTCCTTTGTTTCCATTACACGACTCTTCTACTCTTGTTTCATATACTTGGTATACTTTATCCCGTTACATCATGTGATTAGTGTGCATAAAGACTCATAACTACTTTATTGGCATCTAGAATTATTAAGCAGTGAGTCTATATCCTCAATTTGAATATGCCTTGATAAATATCCGGAATGAGTTCAAAATAAGTGAAGTCTTGGAAAGATGAAAGGAGAGACGGATCCTTTAAAGAGTGCAAACTGAATCATAATCAGATTTGGTTGATTTCATGAAAGTATTCAATACCAATCACACAATGAAGTTATGTCTGCGATGAGAAACACTGTCTGATTTATTGAGTTTCTACAATTAAGATTAAACTTTGACCCAATTATTGCTATTTTTTTGGTTCTACCTGGCGTTTCGTGATTGCAGGACATGCATGAGAAGTCCAGTGAGGCAGTCTGTTGGATGATTCACTGAATTATTTGCATCCAGATGCATAGAGAACACATCATTCATTATTTTCCCTGCCATATGGAAAAAGTTAAAAACAAAATAAGTAGAAGGAAGTTGACTAAAAGAATTTCTTAAATAGTTTAGCATGTTTATAAGAAATGCAAGGAGAGGTCAAACGAGGGAGCTTGTCGGATAATTTGCGAAGTTACTTGTGTCGAAGTATATAGAACACATCGTTTATTATTTCAGTGAATTTGTTGAATTAATGGATGTGAGTTGTCTCAGTCCTTGAGTAGTTGAATTTATGCATATTTGTAGGATGATTAGTGATCACTCTCACCGTCAATTTAAATTCAGTTTCAAATGTGGTTAGGTTTCGTTTTTTTTTGGGGGCAAAACGTACCGAGTGCTTGGATTTAGTTATAGGAGAATTTGTTACTGTGGTTGTTTTGTGAATAATTGGAGAACTTTTTCCAAAGCTCTCAAACATTTGGGAACTTTCATATGGTGAAACTAAATTCAATCCGACTACATCTTTGGCCCTCTGAAATATATCTTTAAATAATTTCATTGGATGAAGGAAATAGACATTCCACAGTTTCTTCAAAAGAAACCTTTGGGGACAAAATGCATTTTCAACAACTGAAAGGGTAGGTTCAGCTTTTGGGCATGCCTGGGACTATTGTTCGTCCCAAAACACTAAAAAGAAACATAGTTTTTTTTATAAAAGAGCAACAATTGATTTGGCTTTGAACACAAACATCATCGCTTGTATAGTTAATATTTTATATAGTGATGACTATGTAGAAGTATCATCTTGTGATGTGATACCATACTTGGCCTTGTTTGCTTATCCTCGAATATAGTACCTGAGCTATCTAGTTGAGTGGAGCTTGCCCAGTTGCATGTTGTGAAGTAGTTAACTACTTGTCTGTATTTCTTTAACACTTTTGATAAGCTACTATTTTGAAAATTATATTTTTCTTCTGAGTGGTGTGCAATGCAATTAAGTTATTTTGATGTTGGCACTTTATTCAGTACTGCCGTAATCTGACTTTGCTGCCTTTTTGGCTTGACGATGTGGCATCAATTTGTAGGAACTTTACAATCTCTTTCACAAGAAATTGGCTACATTAAGCCTTTCTTCGAGAAATCTTGGCATGCCAGTTTTTATCCTTTAAAGTTTATTACCATTTGGAAGAACTAACAGGTTGATGATTTACTTTATTTGCAGTGATTACCAACGGACTCTCTAAGCAACTCTGTGTGGGAAGGTTTCAGCAGCTTTCTAGAATTGCACGGATAACAGAACTAGATTTGAGTGCATCAGAAGCAAAAGACGTTGGGTCTAGCAATTCCAACTGGGAGACTCTAAAAAGAGACCATGAAGTTTATTCTTCTCTACTTCAAGCTATTGAATCATCAAAGTCATGTCGAAACGATTGCATAGGCTATGCAGTCAGTGCTTCAAGCACGGACAATTATCCAGATGAAAGTATTGTCAATACCTTAATCCCGATGGACAAATATCTAAATAGACCTTCCTACTGGTCAAGTAAAGGACACAGTGATCCAAATGCCCCCGAGACACTAATTTACAAATTGAAAGCTGATCTCTGTGTGATCACCGAAGTTTTTATGCAACCTTTCGAAGGTGATTGAAGCTTCCTTTCAGTCTCTTTTATTATCATCCTGGGGGATTAGATGCCCCTCAAATTTACAGTTTGAGTTTCACAGGCTTCTGAAGCTTTATTTGGCCCTCTTGACTAATACATAATTTTTCCAATTCAGCTTATTTCCAGCCTGGCAAGCCCATATATTCTGCAAAATCCGTTCGATTTCGATTAGGGCACCCCAAATCCTCGAAGGATGAGAGTGATCTCCTGAAAATGCCCCAGCAACAGCCTGCTGATGACAAGTTTATATGGACATATACTTCTGAAGAATTCCCTATGACACAGGTCCTGTTTTTTTAACTTTTTTAGTCTTCTTCCTATAAAAGCTAATCTTATATACTCAGTTTTCTATGTTTTTGGTGGAAAAGTTTCCTGATGGTGAGAGTAGTCATAGGCTTTGTTCTGATCAAGTGTTGTTGAAAGTAAAAACTAGTCAAATTTGTTCTCAAAGTCCTTGAAAGGGGTGTATAGACTAATTTGCATTCGAAGGAGAATTGACAGATCAAACTTTAATGGCCAGGAAAAATGCTTTCAGCGGTTCAACCTGCCAGAACCTGTGCTTTGCGTTGGTGGATATCTGCAGATTCAACTTTTGGGCAGAGTTCAGAGACAAGAAATGGACGACTTGTTTTACATATGGTTTGTGTTAATCTTTTCTCTCTTTGATTGAAAGGTCTACTTACTATTTGCTGGTCTATCTATCAGCAAGTTGTTGTACTGGACTTGCATTGCATTACTGACTGAAAAAACTGTATTGTAGATGTTTTATAAGAAGGCTGGTTGACTATAATCATTCATATATGTGATTTTGACGATATTTCATTCTTATGTGCAGTGTTAGTCATGTGAGAGTTGTAGGGCGACCTCTGGGCCCTGCATTTGACATAGAGGTCCTAGAGCCGTCTCAAGAATTTGTGTTGAAGTACAATCGAGATGATTTTGGATGCATGACTAATGAAAGTCATCAAGACTCAAATATTCCTCCAACATTATCAGATGACCTTGTGGTTGATGCGGGCATTGTGGAGTTCTTTTTACAGAACCATCATCCAGGTTTCGAACTCATGGGATGGGGGGACGACGAAGAGGATGATGATGAAATGGATGAAGTGGGATTTTTGTAATTTAACATCGCGATTGATGCATGTTCGCTTGTCTTCGATGGTTCTTAATTAAGTAGTTTTCCTGCAGTTCTTTCTGTACTTAAAAAAGTTTTAGAGCTGCATAAACCCTTATGGATGAAACTGTATGATTTGTTGAGATGCTTCTACTTTGCTTTTGCACATTTTTCAATAACAAATCAGTGAAGAGATGCATTCTCCTTCATGCAAATGACATTTTCATTACTGTTTGCTTTTGCACATACGGTAAGTGAGGCTTCTTCAGTGTCATGGACCTATCCATTTTTGAAATCGTCTTACTTAGCAATAATCCAATACTCGAGGGTTGTTTGGTTTTATCCTGAAATTATAGTTTTGGGATTATAAAAAGCTTATTTGGATGGTTGTTACTTGTTACATATCAACAATTTTCTAAAACATTATTTAAAAATTATAATAACGCAATCACACTAAAGTTAACGATATAATACCAATAAAAATAAACAATAAGATACGAGCCCTCCCAATAGAGTGTTGGTATTTGAGGAAAACACAGCGTTGTTCAGTCGGCTTTGTATCAGATTCGCAGACGGTAAACTTTCCCTTCTCTAAAGGTTAGCCTTTTCTCATCTGGTTTTTTTCGCCTAGAAGCACAAGCTACTGTCTTAGTTTTCATCTACAAATTAGGGATTTCATTTGATTCTAGTAATTTGTCTGTTAATTGATTGAGCAATTTTCTGGGTTCATAGAGGTTGAAGTTTGTCTTTTGACCAGGATTATTGCACTTGTGTATGTATAACTGTTGTCGGTGTATCCAAAACCTATGGGCCTAACAAGCACAAGACCGGGCTGGTTAGTTGGATAAAGCCAGAGCCTTGAATTCTGGCCTCTTCCAGACCCTACCTAGAACCTTCTCACTAAAAAAGAGGGAGATAGATAGATTTTGTTTTTGCTTCTGTAACAAGATAAATGACAAGCCGCTTCTGTAATATTGTTTTGCAATCACCAGCTAGCTCATTTCGTTTTTATATCTCAACCAACCCTGCAAAATTTACTATTTCTGCACCTAGGTCAAATTGTATCTCATCATCAATCAACTTTGAGGGATCCCAAAAGAGATGTGTTGGGTATACTAACTCCAACCTGAAGAATAGCTGCCGCTCGTTAACGCTTACAACTGCTGCGAGTCGCAGGAATGTGTGCTGTGATATTTCTTTTTGGTCCCAAAATGTGAATATGAGGCTTTTCTTACCTACTCAATCGAAGTTTCGCAAATTTGGGTGTAATTCTGGACAGCGAAATCATACATCTGCAGGTTTATTTATTGGATTTTTAGTCTGCTGCTCTGCATCTGAACCAGTACATGCTGAAGCATCAGGAGGAAGTATGGGAGATAGCTGTGAATCCTCAACCACCGGCTATTCACATGGAAAGAAGGTCTATACTGACTATTCTGTAATTGGTATACCTGGAGATGGAAGATGTTTATTTCGTTCTGTTGCTCATGGTGCTTGTGTAAGGTCAGGGAAGCCCCCTCCGAATGAGGACCTACAGAGGCAATTAGCAGATGAATTGCGGGCCAGAGTGGCAGATGAATTTATAAAGAGGAGAGAAGAGACTGAATGGTTCATCGAAGGTGATTTTATCACATATATTGCCCAAATAAGGAATTCTCATGTGTGGGGAGGTGAACCAGAACTTTTGATGGCTTCTCATGTTCTCCAGATGCCAATTACTGTTTACATGTATGACCAGGATGCACGTGGCCTGATTTCTATTGCTGAATACGGGCAAGAATATGGCAAGGACAATCCTATTAAGGTTCTGTATCACGGATTTGGTCATTACGATGCATTGCACATTCCCGGGAAGAAAGGACCAAGATCAAAACTTTAAACTGCATTTTCATTATAAATGTTTATCTTGGAGGAGAAGAGACGATGCACAGGCTTTTGAGCTATGTTATTGTCCAGAATGTAACAAGTAGACTGAATGTGTGTAGTCAAGAGAGGGGTTTCTGGATATGTGCTCTCTAGGAGTTTCCAGGAGTTTGTGTTCTTCCCTTGATGAATCATGTAATCCTTACCATTTTTCCTCCCCATTTACCTGTCAAGTCGAGTTCTGAAGTATCTGTTTAATAATGATTGCAAGATGAATGCAGCCTTTCCTTCTCTCTGAAAAAAAATGTGTATCCATTAAAGTTTGTTCATGCACTAGACGTACTTATATACATTAGTGAAACTCTAGCATATCCAAGCATTAGGATCTTAAAAGGGAGAAACTTTTTCACTTCCAAATCCAGAAGAACTCTTGTTTAAGTTCGTTCACCTACACGGAACTATCCTTAATTACTTTTATTGCTTAGTGTGGTAATATTTTGTTCTTATCTACAAGTAGCATTATGATTAAACCTCATCCTCACTATTATTAGTTAACGGTATGCTGTAATCCCATAGTTGCAAAGTGATTGTTCTACAGTGATTCCTCAGTGCTTACAGATAGTTCAGAAATTAGTTTATACATGAAGAAAGTTTTGAGGCTTCTAAAGTTTACACAGTAAATGCAGCCATTGTGATGTCATTTCCTCTTCTAAAATAGGGTGGAAACAGTGGCCATTTTCTCTATCCCTGTATGCATATTGTTCCATTCTCTAGGTTTTGTTTGTTTCTTCAATACGAAAGGTATCAAGTCCCTTCCCTTCCTTTTCTACTCTCTGCTGGTCTTTGTGTTTAATTGGCCTTCATTCTTTGTTGAATTTTTTGGGTGAACTCCAGATGCGTAGGTCATTCTTGGTTGCATGCTAATTTTCGTTCCTTTTCTTAATGCACCTAACTGTTAGTATCTTCCCTATGCTTGTCTTTCTTGCCTCATTTTTGCTTTCTCATTTCATTGGTTAGATGGTTTCCAGATTTTTCTTCTTGGTGTTTTTGAATTGGAAAATTGGTTAATGTATGAATGATGAGAATTGTTTTGTGTGTTTTGACTTGATGCGGGAGTTTCATTCCTTGAAAGCAGCTTAAGCGAAACCATTCTCGTGAGCCTTTCAGTAGCCCCAAGAACAAATATAAACTGGCTTTAGTTTTTTCTATTTTACTTACTTCCTCTCTATCTTTTTCAATACAAATATTTTTAATGATTGCATGAATTATGTATTTTGTGATGAATCAGGGGTTGGAACTTTTGATTAAATTTGCTTTGGTATGGAGACGCATGTTGATTTTGTGCAATGGCTTGAAACTGACATGTCTCTGAACATTCTGATGCGTTTGGATGATCCAGCTGATGTGATCCGTGCTGCCTCTGTTTCATGCCTTTGGCGCCAATTTGGTGCGTCGTTCAAGCCTTCAGTTTTTCCTTTAAAGCAGTTATTGCCTTGGTTAGTACTTTATTTAGGTTGTGAGACTGAAAACCTGTTCTCTTTTTCATCTCATCATAATACTACACTCTTAACGGTGTTATGTTTCATAAATGATAAGTCAGAGATTGCATTTTCCTATTTCCATTCTCTTCTAGTCTTTTACCTATGCTTGCTATATTTAATGTGCCTAAGATCTCATAGTTGACTTCTTTTATTCTTTCATCATTATAGATACTGAAGTAAAGAGCCTTTCTGCATTGATAACATTTTCTTTCTTTGCATCTACACCTACTATGAGCATTGATGCTAAATCTGCAATTTGAATATGCCTGGAATGAGCACAAATAAGTAGAGCCTCAGAAAAAGGAAGGAGAATGTACAGCCAACCAATCATGATCAAATTTCTTTGATTTTTTCTCGAAATACCAGGTGTAAATTAATTAATGCATGTGACAAAGAACATTGTATAAGAGAACCTCTTGAGGTTCAAAATGTAAGGTTAGACCTTGACCAAATTACCTGATCCCTTTTGTTTGTCCTGCTATCTACAAATATGATGTCTAGTACCATCGGAAAATTTTGTACAAGTTGAAATACTGCAATACATTTCCAACCTTGGCTGTGAAGACCTCTAATATACCTCCGTTTCTTGTGTCCCTGTTTCTCTTTTATATTTTAGAAACTTCGCATAGATATTCCTTTTTTCCACAATTCCTGATTCTTAATGACTTGATACCTGAGTGGCTAAGTAAGGAAGAATTGTGATTGATATTTCATGAACACCAAATTAATTAGTCCTTGAACTTGAATCCTTTTCGCGGTATTAGATCAACAGGGCTTTCAGATTAAAATAAATAAATTTGGTTTGTCTTTTTCTTTTCTTCTTGGGGTTAGTGAGTGTTGGGATTTGGTTCTATGAATTGGTTTTGGGGTTGCTTTACGAGGAGTGGTTTTGGGGTAAAAGTGTAGAACTTTCTCAAAAGGTCTAAAACATTTCAAACTTTCATATAGTGAAATTAATTTTTTTTACTGAACATGTTTTTTAAATAAAGATTCTTTTTTCGGTTGAAGGAAAAAGATTGTTCCAGGAAGAGAAAGTAAAAAGGGGAAGAATCTTTTGGGGACACAATACAATTCTGCAAAAGCTGAAAGAATACCCCTGCTTGAGGCTCCATTGTTTCCATCTCAAACTACTTATATCCGGGTTTCCAGTTCTCTAGAAACATTGATATGTTTGCTTCAGAACTAAAAACAGTTGACTTCTCTATGGATACAAACACCATCATTTTTTGGATTGCTATATTGATGGTTCTCTCAAGAAGTATAATCTAGTTGTGTGATGGCACACTTGGTCTTTTTGTTTGTCCTCAAATGTCACCTGATCTATCTAGTTGAGTGTAGCTTGCCCATTTGCATGTTGTAAATTTTCTTTTGAGTTTGTATCCAGTAATTAATTAATCGGGGGTAGTATTTTGTAAATAACTTCTTTTTTTGATAAATTACTAGTTGGAGACACTATACTTGCATATCATTTTTTCCTTCTGTGGTTGGTGTGTGGTGTAACTAATTTATGTTGTAGTCGAGAACTTAGTGACTGTATCTTGGTCTGTCGGCCTTCCAATTTCATCACTTCCCCTGTCATTTTGACGGGGCATCAATTTCTTAGAATTTCTTTCATACAGAAACCTGATGCTGTAATGAGCATTTATTCAAGAAATTTAGGGATGCCATTTTTTGCTACTTGAATATGGGAGAATGAATGAGTTGAAGGTCTACTTATTTGTTTGCAGTGGCTACAAATGGAATTTCCAAGCAACTGTGTCTGAGAAAGTTTCCGCAGCTTTCTAGCATTACACGTATAACAGAACCAGATTTGAGAGTAGCAGAAAGAAAAGACGAGTCTAGCAATTCCAGTCGGGAGGCTCTAAAAAGAGACCATAATGTTTATGCTTCTCTACTTCAAGATATTGAAACATCAAACTCACGCCCAAGTGATTGCATGGGTCATGCAGTCAGGGCTTCAAGTACGGACCGTTATCCATTTGAAAGTATTGTGAATACTCTAGCTCCATCAGACAGATATGGAATTAGGCCTTCATATTGGTCAAGTATAGGGCACAGTGATCCCAATGCTCCCGAGACACTAATTTACAAATTGAAAGCTAATCTTTGTTGTATCACTGAAATTAACATACAACCTTTTGAAGGTGATTGTTCATTCTCTCTTATCATTACCTTGTGGCACTAGATGCCCTCTTGACCACCTTGTGGCACTAGGTGCCCTCTTGACCACTCATGATCAGACTTCCAAAGTTTTTGGCACTCTTTTACTAATATGTTTGCAAATCAGTTTATTTCCATCGAGGCAGGCCCATATGCTCCGCGAAATCTGTTCGATTTCGATTAGGACATCTCAAATCCTCAAGAGAAAAGAGTTATCTTCTGCACTTCCGCCAGCTACTGCCTGCTGATGACAAGTTTATATGGACATATACCTCGGAAGAATTCCAGATGAGACAGGTGCAGTTATTAACTTTACTTTTCCCAACACAGGTGATCTTATTGACTAAATTGTCGTTTTACTGGTGGGGGCGCTTATAAGTTTATTCTGGTCGTAAGTGGAACAGTTCCAACAATAAAAAGTAGTGGAAGAGTTCACCACTGATAAGGAGTCAAGGCATCTAAGTCTTGTCATAAGTAAATAGTAAACTAGGTTAAACATCATCTACATGCCTTTCAAAGGAGTGTCATAGAGTAATTAGCATAGAAAATTAATAGATCAAACTTTGATGGTCAGGAAAACCGCTTGCAGCAGTTCAAGTTACCAGAACCAGTGCTTTGTATTGGTGGATATCTGCAGATTGAACTATTGGGCAGAGCTCAGAGATGTGACATTGACAACTTGTTTTACATATGGTTAGTGTTCAACACTTTCCTGTCTTGAAGTTCTGTTTCGTATTTATTGGTTTATTGTTGCTGTCTTGTCTATGTATTTACTGATTAGGCTCAAGTAACTAACTTCATTTGTCAAAGAAATTGAAACCCTTATTTTCTCTTCAAAACATACATTTATAGTTCAAGAAATGAGGCCTAAATTTGTAAATTTTGATAGAAACCAGAGAACAATGCAATTTCATTGGACAATTTTGAAAGAAACTAGAGAACAAAGCAATTTCTTTGGATATTCAATTGCCTATAATACTAATGAAATATCGATCTATACTTGAAATGTTCCTTTTTCCAGTTTTCCTAATCTAAGTCCATGTTTACCACTTACCAACTTCTTTCTTTTAGACAAAAAGACTCGTATCCTTTTTGGTTATACTATGCATTCTTCTATTTCCCCTCATTCTTCTGTATGGCATTGTGAAGGAACTTTTTTGTTTTCCATAGTGACTATCAATATTCACTACTTCCCAGTTTATTTACAACCCAAATTACTAAATTAAGATTTAAGAAAACTTGCCAATCATCTAGGAACATGAAACAGATTAGGAGGAAAAATAATAATTAAAAAAAAAGTGCTCCTGGTCATCACTCCAAGGTATTAATATCTCAAGATTTACACTGGTAAGTATAAATTCGGTGTTCATCAAGAAAAATGGAAATTATTCTATCCTGTTTGAATTCAATTATCACAGAAAGCAGAAAAAAGAAACACAGAGAGAGAACGAAGGAAACTCGTTTTCACTGGAAACTAAGGATTATTTCAGATATAATATCAATTGTCAGTGCTTGTTGCTTTCGTATGTTATCTGAAAACTGTTGATTCATATGTGCAGCATTAACCATGTGAAAGTGAGAGGACGACCACTCAGTCCTGCCTTTGGTGTACAGAACATCCAACTGTCTGGAGACTTTGTGCTTGAGTACAACAAAGAGGTTCTTTAATCCATGTTGCAAAGCTTGTTTAGTAAGATTCATCCAAGATTCCAACAAAGTAGTGCTTGGAATTACCTGCTGGGCTTTGGACCTATGAAGGCAATTAAATGGACCAAAAAGAAATTTGGTGTGTTTGATATGAAAGAGAACCCTCTCTAATAGTTGTTCATTTGTTATAGTTTTAAATTTTTACCAAGTATTGGATAGTGAGACGTGAAGTTTCTTCTGGAAAATATATTCCTCCATTCCTAACACCCTTTGCAACTTAAAGTTATGATTTTCTTTTCATTTAGTTTTCTACATTACTTTTCAAGTAAATACCCTGCATTCTCTAAGATGGTTTTGTTACTACATAGTTTTGCAAGATTTTACACATGTTAACCAAAGGAATTATGCTTTCCAAAGTAACTTTGGTTTTCTAGTTCAGATGAGGGCTTTGCACTCTCTCTTACTATATATGGTACAAAATAGGGAAGAGAAGGGAATGCATCGAACAAGACCATTACATTTTCCCTTGTCCCGTCCTGAGATAACCCTTGCAATTGACCAATGAATAAGAGAACTAAGCTGGCCTAAAATGCATGAGCTAATTAAGTACCATTTTGGAACTGTGCGCTTTAATTTTCTTGTTGAAAAAGATTACTACTACTCTTTTAGGTTCTACTAGATCCATGGAGTCTATACACTTACCTCAGGAGAATATTTTTCTTATTTTTAATACAAATCATGTCAACTTTATTGTCTCTTGAAAGAGGAAGTGGCATTCAGCCTCTTGTATCTTCTGTCTAAATACAAATCTAGTGCACTATCTGAGAGTTCCTCACTCCTAGTCCTTCCCACTAAAGACACTTGAATTTACTGTTGACTATGATCTAGAAATCTTCTTGCAGTACAATAGCTGGCCTTGAAATGCCATACCATTCAAATGTAGTGAATCTAAGACACAGCATGTCATTATTAAAGTTCTGTACCAAAATAAAAGATGCAGTAAACAAGGTGAAATACTGTAACATGTAGACAAACTGCTGAGACCTCATAGGCAGTATGCATAGCATAAATAATTATTCTAGTGATATTGGGAATTCATCAACAGCATCAGAGCCTTTCACGATGTCTTGGCCTTTGGCGGTGCTGGAAGCAACTGCACAAGGAAAATAAGACATCTCAATACACTGACACTAGAAGTTTTGATAAGCTATTGTTCCTTTTTGAAAAGACTTTCTTGAAGTTAGGTTAATCTAAGGCATAAAAAGATTCTGATAACATGTACCTGATAACATGATATCAAGGAGCTAACAAATCCAAAGGCTCCTGTTACGCGAGGAGTGACTTTCTTAGGTGACAATTGGAGCAATCCAACAGCAACTACTATATCAATGCCTGCTTTAATCAGGGCTAGAGACCTCTCATTTGACTTCTGAAGCTTAATCCGATATTGTTCATTCTACAATGCAAAATCCACCAAATATCACTAATGTAGAATAATCTCAAAAGCAAAATTCCACATTGCTACAAAATAACCATAACGCATGATGCTTGGAATTGGCAAACCTTGTATTTGTCGCTATTCTTGAGTTCCTTCTCCAGCTTTTTCATTGATGCAGAAAGTCTCCCGAGCTCCCCAATCTGGGGTAACAAAATGTGAAACAATCTGTTGGCATAAAAGCAAACACTAGGAGCAATGATCAAGCACTAATTTCACATGCTGAATAGTAAGGTGAGAAGTAACCTCTACTAAGGTAGTACATATCGAGGAACCCATCCAACAAAAGAGAGAGATCCTGCCAAGTAACTCGGTGCGTTCTTTGTTCTGTGTAGAAAAAAACAAGAATATTAGGACATTTTTCCTTCATTGTCTCATCTCTAGAGAAACGGAACGACTACATAAATACAAAAGATTTAATACCTTGTAAATGCCTGTCCTTCCAAGCCACACAAATTGATCCAGAAACAAGAAAGTCGATAGCAATGCATTTTTAGACTGAAATCACCAGCACTGTTAGACAGGTAACACGAGAATTAAAAAGAGATCACAAGAAGAGAGAGTCGGTGTTTACCTTCCCCAACAAGATGAGTGGAAGTGGGGTTCCTGGGGCAGGTGGACTAATAAGCCCATGCAGATCATTGATAAACTGCAGCAGTAAAGGACACAAGACTCAAAATCATAATAGCTGATGGTGAAAATAAATGCTATTATATAGTAAGTACCACTGTTTGAATAAAGACATGCCCTTAATACGAATATGCAAAATTGCACTGTAACCTAACCTTGAAAAGACGGAATACTTTCCTTGCTAAGCTAGTCGATTTGTCAACATTTTGAGCAGTGCCAGGCTCTCCATTACTCAGGAATTTTGAACCATACTGTATTGCCCTGCATATCTTGTCCCTTGCCTCTGCTTTGTTCAAGTACAAGACTGCAAGGGCAAGCTCCGCTCTGGCTGCATCCAAGGCACTCATTTTACTCTACAAATACTGCAAAATAAGAATTGCACAAGGTTAATATAATAAGGAAGCTGGATATGTGATAGGAAGACAAGATACAGCCCTTGATATGATATGCTCTGACCATTTCTCAGAAGCAAACTAATTACTTCTCTCATAGACAACCATTTTATATTTGTTGCAAAGAAACGTAACAAACTACAATGATCCCCAAGAGTGTGCCAATAATTCTGGGTGTCTAGATTACTCTGAGCAAGTGTATGTCCATTGCTTGTAAGTTCCCCTTTCAAAAAGGAATAGATGGGAGTAAAAGAAAATCACCAGTTTTTTTTTTTTGGAGAAAAGCTACTACTCGAGAAACCGACTTGACACCTTAAATACAGGAGAAACTAATAAGATTCAGATAAGAGTTTGAAACCAAGATGTCAAATGACTCTTGATAACCAAAGAAGTAATATGAGTGATGATGATGATAAAGGACACACATCTCAATTCCTTAATAATATTCGTATGGTAAGAGAGGAAGAAGCACATTCTATGAGCTAAGCAAACCAAGGTTCTTCCATTAAACTATCGGGAAGAAGATAGCCCTTATAGCAATTTAACAATGAATACAATATGCCGTGTCTATTTGATTTGCATATCTTGAGGTTAGAATTTCACTCATGCATTTGAATCACGATTTTAGTGTGTAAACCAGGTTTTCAATACTTAGGGCATAAGTAGTTCAGTATGTCCATTTTTCCTTTCCCTGGAGATGGGAAGCTTAGCAGAAACGGGAGAGGGTTTATTCTATCTCTCCTGGTCCTTCGAGATAACCCCTTTTTCATCACAGAAATTATTACTTAAGACAAAAAGTAATGCTGAAACCAAGTCTATTTAGCTCATGGGGTAGTCGTTGAGGGATCATTTTTATCAACTCCTGCACATTGCATTTGTTTATAACAATCAGGTTTCATGTTTTTTTTGTTTCTATTTAACAACTATCAGGTTTAAATGGTTTCTATCCAAGCTTTTACGGGCAATCTTAAATATATCTTGTTCATAATCCCTCCCTTACAACCAGTGGCGGAGTCAGAACTTCGACTAAGGGGTGTCAAAATATAAAGAAGTAAATCGCGTAGAAGTCAAGGAGTGTCAATATGTAATATATACACATAAAAAATAATTTAACTCTAACTACACAGTGTAATTTTTCGATGGAGGGGTGTCGGTCGACACCCCTCAACTACATGTGGCTCCGCCACTGCTTACAACCCCAGTATTTTGTCTCAGTATCACAATTTTTTTTGCTGGTTTGGTAAAAGCCATCAACCGCATACTCCTCTTCCAATTTACCTAAAGTGATACACCCCCAAGTTCCTATTTCCACATCGTGAATCGTTATACATACCAATAGATTAACACAGGCTACATAAACAGAACAGGATGGCAGTAGAGCAGGACTTCCCAACCAGCTCACGTATTTTATCATACATTCGACATCACTCCAAGTTCAGTTCAAAGATTCTCAAGAACAAATAAACTGGAAACTCCTAGACTCATAAAATTGTATGAAAAGAAAAGACACACATCTTTGTCATAGGGACTCATAAACATCAAGATATATTTATACATCTGAAACGAATCACAGAAAGTTAGTACAACAAATGCAACAAATAATTAATTAAAAATTCAATCTTTTTTTGTAGAAATTAAAGATTCAATAGAATACAAACCAAAAACCCAGTAACTAAAAATCCAACACAGCAATCAGACAAAATATTAAGCTAAAAACCAAGAATTAAGGATCCAATAGAATAAAACAAAACTATTAAACTGTAGCCCATCCCCAGTAATTAAAGATTCAATAGAATCGAACCAGATATAATTACGATTCGCAACACGTGTAACTTTTGAACAATACATGAATCCCATAAATTGGGACCAAACAAAATCAATTAAAAAGAGCATTTTGACAGAGAAAAAAAAAAGAATCAATTTTGTTACCTGTTAGAGATAGGGTTCGTGAATTGATCAAAAAAAGAGAGAAGAAGATCTACTTTGTAAAGCAAGAAAGGATAGAGTTTGCTTACGGGGATTCGTGCCACAGCGTTTTGCCTTGAAATTTACACCACCTAAAAAGGAAACAGTTTATGGTAGCGTCTGAGCTGTTTCTTCAATCTTGTAATATTGCTTTCATTATACAATATGGGTAATGGGACTTCTTGTTGATAAGGCCTTACTTGGTCCTCGAAAATTACGTTATTAACGTTAAATATACTCAAATTATATATTACTTTATCTGATACTTTTCAAATTCCGTGATTCAAACAAGTCTATTTTTGATAATAAGTATTTTATAAAATTTTTAAACATTTTAAATTATCAATTATTGACTTAAATATTTTTTTACGTAGTTTACATATACATAAACTTCATTTCAAATGATTTAAAAATGAAATCTTACACAAGTATAAATATCAAAACAATTACATATTCAGTAAAATTTCATAAATAAGATCTAGAGAGAATGGAATGTGTGTGAACTTTATAAAAAATATTGTTATTTCACTATATATATAAATATAATATAAAATTTATACTCCAATAATTTAATTTAACTTAGTCATATGAGTTGCGTAGTGATGCAGTGCACACTGCACAGCAAAGATAAGTTTGTAATTGTGATAGGCTTAAAGCGTCAGCTAAGGTCTGTTTTTCTTCTTGTGGACTCCACTAAGATGTAAGTAAAAATATATTAAAAAACAAAAAAAACGCATGATGTAATAATGTGTGTTTTAATAATAGGAAAAAGGAAAACATTAAAAAGAAACAAACATGTTTATTCCATTAAATATTGCACTCCAAATATACTAGCTAGAATTCAACTATTTAATGAATTCCTATTCTCTCTGTTATATATATGCATGTTTCATCTATTTATTTTTTATTTCTTATTTCCTTTTCCTCAGAACATAATCAAATTTAAATGTCACAAACTACATTCAATATATATATTTTATTAAGCATTTATTGAGAGATATTGTACCTCATTTCCATTTAATGTGATTGACAATGAAATTGTACTAGAAAAACATGTATGAATGAATCTGTAAATTATGTGTAATAGTAAAATATTTAATACAATAAATCAAACGTTCCATAAAAAATAATTTCAGCATTACTAATTCCCTGGCTCTTTCTCTATATATGTTGTAAAACATTATTATGTTAGAAATGTACGAATGACACTTGAGTTCAAATTTAAGATCTTTATTATGGACATGTGAATTTGATTATGATTTATATAAGTAAGTATACTAATAATAAGACGTTGATCATCTTCAAGGGTTAGTTTCATAGCTTGTATGAGTTGATACTGATGGTTGCTTAAATGTCAAAGAAAAAGCCAAATTTGTTGTGGGGCTGGCTACTTCAATGTGCTGATTCTGATGCACAACAAACTCAATCTTCATGTGACTCACTTTCCAGTATTTCTGAGACCATAGCAGATCTAGAAATAAGATAAAAGGAGAAAAAGACCATAGCAGATCTATGACTAGCCCTCGGTCTAAGAAACAACAGGAGTTTCGATCTCATATAATTTCACACAATATGAGCTTGAAGCTTCTTCACAACTCCCCAAACTATTTTCGTGGTTCCATTCACTTGGGACAAGTTTATTTGGAACAAATTTTTCATGTTATGTTACATTATATTTTCTCTATAACAACATTTCGCTATATAGCAATCAAACAATATTCTAGACAAGCGATGTCGTTATAGAGAGGTTTGAATGTAGGTTTGCCTCTAAACTTAATCAGGAGCTGGCACGAAACTCCTCTCCTCTCCATTCTAAGAACCAAAAAGTGATGCATTTTGTCTTGATTTCAATTTGAAACAGGTTTCCCTGAAACAAGATCTCCGAAAACATTGAAGAGATGAACAAAACAAAAGAGAAGTAATAGGATGACAACATAACCATCTTGCTTTTAGTTGATAAGAAATTGATAAATAGAAGTTATTACTAATGGTCAGGAGGTTTTATTTAAACCCTTGACCTGCATAGAACAGGCTAAATCCCCCCCTTGAGCTACATATGATTATATGATCATAGATTAGATTAAGAGTAAGATTTCATTGTACAAGGAAGGACACTGAATATTTGGCCTACCTATTTTCTGCTAAACAAGCTTCTCAATTTTCCTCTTTCCAAGCGTTCGAGTAGCTTCTTTGCACCTGGAATATCCATCTCGTTAAGCTTCTTCAGATAGCCAATTGCTCCATAGGAAATCATCAGCTTCTTGCATTTCTTGCTCGAGGAAAGCAAGGAAAGGCAAGCAACAGCATATTTCTTAGCAGTGTTTTGAGGAGCTGGATCAAGCAGCTGAACCAAATTTGGCACGCTTTTATAGTCTCTCTTGACTTCCCTGCAATTATGCGCAAGGGACATTAGGCTAGCAATAGCTTGAGCAGCGACCTCCTTCACCCCATTTGCTTTAGCTTCCAGCATCTTAATAAGGAGAGGAATGCATCCAGCTTCACCCAAAAGTCTCTTCATCTCAGTTGAGGTGCAAATTCGACACACTGCTGATGCTGCAGCCTGTTGTGCACCAAGTGATCCTGACTTGAGGACATGGACCAACCTTGGAAGGAGACCAAGCGAGATTAAAATGTCTGTTGACACAGACCCAACCAAATTTCTCAAGGCCCCTACAGCTGATTCTTGGGGCAATGGACCATCCAAGTATGCTAACAGGCTTCTGATTCCACCCTCTGACACAACTGATCTTCGGAGATCATCATTTCCAGAAGTTAGATTTTGCAAGCATTCAGCTGCATACTCTTTCGATCCCAACAGTATTCCACAATCTAGGAGATTCATCATAACTTTTATGATACCTTCTTCAGCTAGAGCTAGTCGAACTTCTGGAACAGCAGATATATTTTTCAGGGTACAAGCAGCAGCTGCCTGAGAAACAGAATCACCAGTTTGGCAGATCTCGATTAGAGGCCTAATCCCACCATGTCCAACAATAGAACGAGCTGTTTCTGCTGTCATAGACAATCTCTGGAGAGAAATGGTGGCCTTCTCTTTGCTCACAGTTGTACCAGATTCAACAAGACGTATAAGAGGAGGGAGAACACCTTCTGAAACCAGCCAATTCTCACAACTCCCAGATTCTGCAAGCGAGCAAATTACAGTTACTGTCTTCTCCCTCATTCGAGGAGAAGTAGCAGTTAACAATTGGACTAAAGCCGCAATATTGCTTCGACCAAGGACAGCCAAAACATTTTTCTCATCTTCTTTCATGACTTCAAGAAGGTTATCAAGGGCCTTATGTTTAGCCTCCAAGTGTCCAATCTGAAGCCGAGCAAGCAATTCTCGTAAATTTCCATGTACTGCTACCTCAGGTGCCGCAGATGTGCTTGCAACAGATGACGGCAAAGTAACCTCACCAAGCACTCCAGACTTGATTAAGAGCCCACAATCACGCAAATTCAAATCCAATCTCCCTGACAATGCATCTAAATCACTTTGCATCCGAAGTTTTCCCTCATACTTCTCTTTCATGCACTTCTCTGCCAATTCAACAGCTTCATTTAACGTCTTCGATACCGTCTGCAATTGCTCCTTACAAAGAGCATTCTTTGAGAAGAAAGGATGGCTAGATAAATCAGAGAGTCGATTCGGGATCTGTTCCAATTTTGAGATAATCATCCTCCATCTACCGGGGAATCCTTTAACCTCTCTTGCCTTCTCAAGTGCAACAGGCACAAGTTCTTGTGCACGCGAGAGCCACTCTTCAACCGACAAGTTGCCACTATCATCCACCATCATATGAAGTACAGCTGAAGGAATCAGATTCTATACCACTGCTGAGAAGAACTGCAATTCAGAAAATAAAGAACCTCAATAATTCTGACACTGAAAAGATTTACAGGAAAATATCCAATCTTTCACATGAACTGATCTAAACATGGATCAAGTTCCTTGACAACAACCCATTTTGAGAGTTTGGTATCAAAGGAGAAGAGAATCCACAAAGAAATGATTTTTAAGGAAGAAAAATGTGTCAGCTAAGCACCAAGATGTCTTTCAGATGGAAAAGTAAACTTCAGACAAACTAAAACCATCAAAGTGGTGGGCTAGTTTCAGAAAAGCATAAAAAAATACCATCTTTTCTCGTAGAAAAGTTAAAGTTGTGGGAGCAGTTACAATCACAAAACATTAAACTATAGGGAATCAGCAAATAAAAAACTTCATTAAATAAATAGGACAGATAGGGAGGAGGCCAAACATTAGAGGGTTCGAGTATCTTGCATGATCACAGAAATCTGGTTAGCTGAAAATGAAAGCCGACAGACAATTACTAAGCACCTAATAAAGTAGTCCCCACACGAGTTCACTCAAAAGTTTTTTCAAGTAGACAGAAAAATCACCATGGAAAATCTCAAGTAAAACCAAACTTTAAACATTCATTGACAGCTGATGAAAGTGAAATGATGCAACTCTTCTACAAATACACCACAACTAGCCATTAGAAAATGTCGGCTGACGTTTTATACCATGACCAAAATGCCCCACATACAGGTGATGGTATCAGCAAGGTATTTAGGGAAAAGATAGGGGCAAGCTGGTAAAGAAAAATGGAACTTCATAACTTTACCTTTCAGTTACGGAATAGGACATTGATTCTAGATGAATAGTGAAATCTTCAACTACTACATAACATAGAGTAGATCTAAATCTAAATGGCCAAAATTCCAAGAACGGACAGGTCCACTAGTTCAATTTGTAACTTAATTCCAACTTTATCCCCATATATATATGGATATCCATTGCTGGTATAGTATTGAAAAGGAAGACTCTTTGCTTTGAAGAGAAGATAAGATTTTTTTTAATCTCCAGTTGTACATACATGGTTTTGTAAATGGGGCCAAGCTCCCACTAAAAGAA
>JAJOOS010007541.1:0-16082 GCA_029582725.1 Solanum chiquidenum
TTTATCAGTTAGAGATTTCATAGATAGTTAGTAGAGTTGAAAAGTCTGTATTATTCATTTATTTTATTAAATGTTTTAAAGTCTTAAGTTGCCTATTTTATGGCGAGTTGAAAAAGTTATTTTATTCAGTTTTCTTTTGAGTTAAAGCTTGTGTTTAAGTTTCATGAATTTTATTAAATTTTTAAGCTTTGTATGCTTGAGTTAGTCTTCCGCTTGAAGTCAGCCAGGATGAGGGTTCGCTTGGGGACCAGCAATGGTTCTTGAGTGCCGGCCACGTCCAGGGTGTAGGCTCGGGTCGTGACAGTGAGAATGAGGAAGAAAGGGTTTTGGGTTGCCGGAAATTTGCCGTATTCCGGGGTGGTGGCAGCCGAAAAATTAATGACTTGTGAAACCTCTTTTGTGAATCCAAATCTGAAAATTTTTCAACCTTATTCTAAAAAATGAATTCACCACCTTGACTTAATGAATAAGTTATTGTTTATATAGAAAATCAAAAACTACCTATAGTACGATACCATTATCTTAAAACCATGGACTGAAACCACTATCCAATAAAATATATGTGTATGTTTCATATTCGAATGAATTTTTAGACTGTGCAAAACAAATAAAATGAATATTAACAAATGTAACAAATAAAAATGGATATAAGAAAATGTAATGAACGTGACTAATGACATGTAAAAAATATAATTTTAAAATTAACTGATTAAAAATCTTAAATTTTGATAAATAAGGATAGTATATAAGTAAACTACAAGCTGTTTCAATGAGATGCCTATTTTTATGTGAGGCGACTCCATTTTATTGAGGAGTATATGCACAAAAAATCTGGTGAGTGATTCTCTGAGATGACAAAAGGAGATGGTAATATACTACTTGGCATTATCACTACCTAATTGCAACACCTCGGAATTTAGAAAAGAAAGAAAAGAAGTTTTTGGGTTGTAGGTTGTGGATCCACTTTAGAAAATGATGATATGTACGAATTTTACCTTGGCAAGTATACTCCCCTTCTTTAGGTACGGGGATATATCGAAGTCCGTGATATAGCTCATATGGTTTAATTGTCGGTTAAAGCTAAATCCCACAAAATGACTACGTTTCTTCAAAACTTTTATTATGTCCTTTATGTTAATGTATTTGACCATATTTCAAGATTCACATGTCATATCTTCTTTTAAGTATTTAAATGTTCAAAGAATAATCATGTCTTCATGGTTTAAGACATTCGTCTTATCATGCCTATTTTATGCATATTGCCCCATTCTTAATACATTCCATGTACTAACGCATACTTGTGCCTACATTGTTTCACTAATGTAGGGTATGACACTCATATTACCTATACTCGGGCCAGTGGCGGAGCCAGAAATTTTATTAAGGGTGTCCAAGAATAATGGTATATGGCTGTCAAAATAAAATAAAAAAAATATTGTTTAACCTAGGATTCGAACCTGGAACACTTTCATTCAAACAGACACACATTACCACTGAACCAAAGGCATAACTTTTGTCAAGGGTGTCCAACTTTAAATATATATCCTTTAAATGTAGAATTTGATATATATATACAACGTAATTTTTCGACGAAGGGTGTCCAATTGGACACCCCGGGGTGGCTGTGGCTACGCCACTGCTCGGGGCTAGTTGGTTTCATTAGCTTTGAAGATTGGTGAGTCCTCATGATCCAAGGATCGAGATACTTTTATAGCTTTATGTCATTTCTAGTTTTCAGACTTTGTATGCAATGTATGGGTTACGTCCCAATCACTTTCCTTATGATGTATTAGATGGCTTATTGAGACGTATGTTAGACCTCTGCTTATCAAACTCTTTTGAAATATCAGATGCTATCATTTTGAACTCTTTATTTCTATTATCTTGTATGATATATGTTAAGTGACTTGTGTAGGGCCTCTCGAGGTTATACACCATGTTACACCTAGGGTACACTTTGGGTCATGACAATAATACCTTTATTAAAAAGCCACTAAATTGATTTCTTATCTTAGCACAAAATTTTTGAAAAATAGAGAATACTTCAGAATGATTTTTCATTAAATCACCCATGTCCTACAGGAAAAATCATCAATAAAGTTATCAAAATATTGAAACCCTAAAATTGAAACAACATGACTAGGGCCCGTACATCTGAGTGAATAATGTCAAACATATATGCAACCCTATTATTGACTCTTTTGGGAAACAAAGTGTGACTATATTAGATGGCTTATTGAGACGTATGTTAGACCTCCGCTTGTCAAACTCTTTTGAAATATCAGATGCTATCATTTTGAACTCTTTATTTCTACTATCTTGTATGACATATGCTAAGTGGCTTGTGTAGTGCCTCTCGAGGTTCTATACACCATGTTACACCTAGGGTACACTTTGGGTCATGAACGTAATACCTTTATTAAAACACTAAATTGATTTCTTATCTTAGCACAAAATTTTTGAAAAATAGAGAATACTTCAGAACAAATTTTCATTAAAAATACCCATGTCTAACAAGAAAAATCATCAATAAAGTTATCAAAATATTGAAACCCTAAAATTGAAACAATATGACTAAGGCCCATACATCTGAGTGAATAATGTCAAACATATATGCAGTCGTATTATTGTCTCTTTTGGGAAACAAAGTGCTACTATATTTCCCAAGTTGATAAGACTCACATTCAAAAAAAGACAATGAAAAGATTATGAATTAATTTTTGAAGCTTCACAAGACTCCGGTGACCATAATGGTTATGGAGAAGGTCTGTTGAGGTAGTGGAAGTGAAGGCAACTGATAGTGGTGATTTTGACATGTGATACAGTCTATGTGACTCATATCCTGTTCCAATCATCTTTCCCGTCCTTCGGTCCTGTACAAGAACAGAGTCAGCCAAAAAAGTGACACCACAATTGAGGTGTTTGGTTAATTTGCTAACAGAAATCAAATTAAATGGACATTCAGGAGCACATAAAACTGAGTTAAAAGAAATAGAGGGAAGAAGTTGCACGTCCCCAATTCATTTTACTGCAGTTCTTGATCCATTAGCAAGGGTTATTGTAGAGAGGGTTGTGGAATGAACGAGATTTGTAGAAAATTTGATGAGCAGAGATATGGTCATATGCATAATAATCTAATATGCATGGTCAAGCGGATGAGGACCTGGTTAGACAAGGAAAGGACTTACCATTTTGTGAGGTTCCAGATAAAGGTGATTGTTAAGTAGCCGCTTGATATAACAAGGAATTACTATAATTTGCTCCAGAAAAAGTAATGTAATTGGTAAGTTGATCATGTGTGTCTTTATGGGTTTGAACAATGTGAGCTATACTTCGACTATTAGTACGCGGTGGTTGACCATGCAATTTCCAACAAGATTATCGAGTATGTCCTGGCTTGTTGCAATAGGGTTTAGAGTTTCTATTGTTCCCCCTTTGATGGACATTTAGTTCTTGTGGATTTTCATTTTCCACAGCTAATACAGATGTCTCGATGTTATTAGTTTCAAATTTTTTTGAACCAATACGTGATAATCAAGTTGAAACATCGATTAAGGAAGGAACTGAGGATTTTGCCAAGATTTGATCCCTCTCAAGTGCCGGATCAGATCTAAGTCCTTTTAGTGCTAAAACCATAAATAAATTCTCTCTTTGTTTCTCATGTGTGCTGACACTTTCAGAGATAGGCATGAGAGAATCAAATTGATCTTTCAAGGTATCTATCTGTCCTAAAGAACTTGTCATATCTTGATTATTTTGCTGAAGTTGGACCAAGTTTGAGATAACCTTGTATATACGTTGTATATCATTCATATATAAAGTCTTCACTTTAGTCCAAACTTTATAGCAAGGTTTACAAGATTGAAATAGGTTGAGTAATTTAGGATCCAAAGAGTTCTATAAAGGATTGCATAATTGAGCATCAATTCGAGTCCACTTAGTCATTTCACTAGCAACAATATCACTAGTATTTTTAACTAAATGATCCTCATATCCTTGTCCCATAAACCACATCTCAACAGATGAAGACCACGATGTGTAGTTATTACTACCTTCCAACTTCACAGTAGTAATAACAGGAGAACGTGAAATAGAGGAAAACATTTATCTAACATCACCTGAAGATTCAAATTTTTCAGAGACTTCAATTAGAGACTCACCTTAATCTGACATATTGACTTCAACAACTAGATGAAGTACAAAAAAAATGTCTGGTGAAAAGAACTCGAAATAGAAAAAGAGAAGAACAAACTTCCTCTTGATGACATGAGATCTGATTGAGACCTTTTCAGATCTGAACTGAACCAGAAATTTATCGAAAAAATAAGAAGGAAGAAACAACCAATGAAGTGACTGTTTTTGCTAAAAACTATTCTGATTGCCTGAGATTATAGGAGATGTGATGGGTAAGACTAGAATGCATGATTAACAAAGTAAAGTTTGAGATGACCGGAAAAATCTGCCGAAGTGGCTTCTAGTAAAAGACGGTGCTGGAATGATCACCGAAAAGACAACTTGAGTTTCTACAAAAACAGCAGAGGCTCTAATACCATGATAATGATGGAAGTGTATTTAACTTCATACTTCAAAATGATAGATTACACGTAGAATACAAGGTCAAGAGCATATCTAATCAGATCATGCCTTTTAACTATAATATTTGACTATTATCCTGCACACTTACCTACAATATATGAATATTATCTTACACACAATCTAATAGTTGGAATGTATGTTGTTATGATGCCACTTTTTCTAGTTATAGCATTACTAGAATATACTTCTATTCGGAGACTTTAACACCAATTGTAGGATCTTATAGTCTTAAGTTACCCAAATCCAAGAAAAAGCACATACAAGCCATCAAGATGCCTTACACTCAAAGGGAATGAGACTTTGTAAATAACTATAGATACATTTGATGTAACTTTCCTTAGAAAGCCCCTTGATTTTAATTCCCTCTTGCCAAATTACCAGTTGAAAGCTAAGAGACGCACTTAAGTGACTTCACTTTTGTCCTTTTTAAATAAAACTGGGAAAGTTAAGGGACGACAAATTACATTAACCCATAAAAAATACAATTCCTATAATATACAATTATATGTATTTCTTAGATTTTCAGTTCAATCATATGTTGTAATTACATATCTATGTAGGTTTTTAATTGCTACCACCAAAGGTACTGTCACGACCCGAACCTACACCCTGGACGTGGCCGGCACTCGAGAACTATTGTTGGTTTCCAAGCGAACCCTCATCCTGGCTGACTACAAGCGGAAGACTAACTTGAGAACACATAAGCATCAAATTGAAAGAAATATTTAAAACAATTTATTGAATCTCAAAATTTTGCTGAATATACTTAGTATGAAACATAAGTTTTACAGAAAACCTCTAAAACTAAAAGACTCTCCAAAACTATCTATCTATGAAGCCTCTACTGTGTAAAGATGAGTGTCGGGACAAGACCCACGACTCCTCAAAAACTATTACTAATAACTCACAAAACTAGAGTCCTCCGGAAGCAAGAAAGTCTCACTCAAAAGCTGATGAGCGGATGAAGTGATCTCAACAGACTCTTGTTAAGGATCCTAAGAACATGTATCTACATCATTAAAAGATGCATGTTGAATAACATCAGTACATTGAATGTACAAGTATGTAATATAGCTTAACAAATAACTGAAAGAAAGGACTGCAGTAGATAACAATGAACTCAAGATGAATGTAAAGAAATAAAGAAGTAAAATCATTTAAAGCTTTACAAAATACTTTCTCATCTCTGAACTGATTATAATAAGTGATATATAAAAATACACTTTAACTCTATTGGGAAATTTTCTAACCGCCAACCATCACGATGAGTTATATGATGATACAACGTCTCGCCCACGCTGCTAGAACTGTCATATACCTTGCCGGGATATAGGACTCCTCAACTAAGTGGATCCACTAAGCAATAAGGATACATCTAAAAAGTATGCTCCTTTACCCATGTTGGCATACATGGTTTATGGGGGATGTGAGTTGTCTGAACTCTCCCCCATATCGGTGCTCAATACTACTCCCAATAATATATACTCATGCTCAATGTTTGAAAATATAACTCTTCCTCTGGTTTTAGATAATTGCTCAAACTACTCTCTTAAAAGAGGTAACTGCTCTTGAAATATCTTTTAAACTCACAACTCATTTAGAAATCTCAATCTATCTTTTATCAATGTAAAACTTGATACCTCTGGGAATACATAGTCCCCTTATACTCTTACTCAATTCATACTTGAAAACTCTTTCTCAAAAACATATCAAATCATGTTTTAATATGATCATTGATGACTCGGGAAGTCATACTGCATAAACATTGATGATATATCTAGATACCATACAACTTAAACATTGATGATATAACTAGATACCATACTGCTTAAACATTGATGATATAACTAGATACCATACTGCTTAAACATTGATGGCATACTCGATTGTCATACTAATCATGTTTTAGAAACTCTTTTCTCAAAACTCATCTTTACTTTCTCAAAACTCAGTTTAAGAACTCAAGTGTTGGCTTTAAAAAAGCTTCTCAAGAATTATAACTCAAAATAAGGTTCATGCTGAAATATAGACATGAACAAATCAACTCAAGGATCTCAATAACAATATAGAAACTCAATAATTAGGAATAGAATTTTTAAAAGAAACATAAACTCAAGAACTCAAAATCAACTTATCTCAAGAATACTCAAATCTAGGGAAAGAATCCTAAATTACTCTTTTACTAATCTGAAAGTACATGTAGGTTGTGAGGACGAACTAGTCCAATACTATGATAGTCTTACATACCTGGAAGAACAAGGTTCTTGAAGAATCTTGAAGAATATTGAAGAAAAACTTGATTAGAAGCCTTGAAACCTTAGCTTGAAGGAGAAAAAACAAGAAAACCTTTCTTGAGATTTCTTGAATTAGTTTATTGAAACTCTATGGCCAAGAATTATGATTTTCATTAGTAATTTATAATTGTATGGAGGAATTTGAGTTGGAAAGAATGAAATTCTTGGAGAAGGACTAACCTTGAAGAAGAATCTTGAAAAAGATTGAAAGAATCTTGAATGGAGTCTTCTACTTTGAATTTTCCTTAGAGTTTTGCCCTAGGGTTTGAGAGAGAAGAGAATGATGGATTACAAGATGGAAATATGATTGTTTAGGGATTTATAGGAGTTAAGAAATCCGTTTTTAAGTTTTCCTAGTGGTATAAGGAGAAGAAAATTACCTTATTTAAAATTTTCCCGCGGCTAAAATGGAACTCCACTACATCAGTTACTAAAATAGTTATAACCTTTTACTTAGAAATTGGATTGACGCGAAATTGGTGGCGTTGGAAAGATGATTTAAATACCTTTAATTTGATAGGTTATGAGCCACGTAACTCTTTATATTCTAAGAGATATGGTCGTTTGAAGTTGACCTAACTGGAATCTTACATCAAAACTTAATCGGTAAGGAAACTTTCAACTCAACTCTGTACTAGGAGATTCTAGTGACCTTGATTGATATCCAAAATCATTTCCACACTAAAGAATTTATCTTAACACCTTAGAAAAATTAAGAATCACTCAGTACGATCTTATACACAATTCAAGAATGGTTTGGGATTAACATAGAAATTTTTGGGGTGTTACAGGCACATTAAAGACTCATATGATGAATTTAGAGGAATCATAGAGATAGTAACACTCACACTTTAAATCAATAAAATGATTATTGTGATACTTTTTCAATCTTGATTATTGTTTTCTCGACGTAAATTTTATTGTCTATAGTCTAATAGAATTTTGTTAATTTTAGTAATTACTTTCTATTTTTAAAATTGGTATAAGGTACAAGTACCTCCTAGACTATGACCAAAATCTCAAACACACCTTAACTAAACTAAGATTCTATTACCATGAACCAATTTTTTTATAATTTTGAACACCTTTTTCACTACATCTATAGTAATGTGCAGTTTTCGAAAGAACTATGCAGTGTGTTGGAAAATAAGTACCAAATTTAGGATGTCGAATTTAAAAAGTGTATACTCGTCAAATTTTTGGCCTACAGAATGGTAGACAACAAGTCTGTGACTACCCAAGTTCAAGAATTACAAGCTACTATGTGACTTACTTTTCTTTTTAATCAGTCCCAAAAAGAATAACACATTTTTATATTAAGTAATAATTTAACTATAAAATGTCTATTTTACCCTTGATGAAATGATTTACAGCCACATAAATTTCTATCATTTATTTTGGACCACAAATTTTAAAAGTCTTCTTTTTTTTCTTAAACTTCATGCAAAGTCAAACTACCTCACATAAAATGGGACGGAGGGAGTATTATTTACGATTTTCTTGTTGAAGGAATAAATCTAATTAATACTTTTGTTAAAACTATTAAGTATGTAATTACTTACCTATTTTTTATGTAGGTTTCATTATTAGTAACAATTTTAAAGTTGTTGCATTAATTGAGAAGTTACCTCATTTATGAAAAAAAAAACTTCAAAAATTACTTGAAACACGTATGCAAGAAGATGAAATAAACGTAATTAGGTTCCATAGCTATAGTTTACTAATTACGATTCGTAACTACATGTTAGAGGGAGGAGAGAGGGCAGTGATGGAGGGAAGAGAGTGGGGGAGGGCGAGCGATAGAGGGCAGAGAGTGTAGAGGGGTGAATTGTATAAATATATATGTCAGATAAATGTATATAGGTAACCAGTGTGTGTATATATATATATTTATATATATATATCAATGATTGTATTTATATATATGCATAATTGTATATATATAATTAGCATGTATATGTATCAATGAATACAGTAATATTAAGTATTAACGGAATACAATTTGTATCAATGAATAAATTGTATACAATCATATCAATTTGTATTTGTATATGTATAAGAGAGGAGAGAGGCAAGAGAGGGGAACCGAGGAGAGAGGTGCAGTAATTACAACTTAAATTAAGTCGCAAGTGGTAATTAATGGAAACTATAGATTTGTTAGCTAATTATCTAGTATATGTTTACTTATTCGCTTGATTTCCCCAAAAAGAACATTGCCTTCACCATGATTTTTTTAAAACATAATGTCACTAAGATATTAATAATTTAGATTAATTTTTTAAATTAAAATTGATAATAAAAATAGTACAGATATTTTGATTAAATATATTCCATCTGATAAAAAGACTTTATTATTTTTAAATTCATATATTGCTTAATTACAAAATAATATTAATAATTTATGTAGTAGTTGCATATTCAAAAAAAAATGTTTTCAAAATTAAAATATATAAAATCTTTCCTAAGATCAATGTGTGTACAAATTAAATAGAGGTGCTCAAATAAGAAGTCACTAATAATCTTGCATCTCAAAAGTTTAAGAAAATTGACTTTAAATACAAAATTTAAAGCCTTTACCTACCGTTTTGATTTTAGGTCACCAACTTTGTTGAGTCGTCCATATTTTTATGGGTAAAGTTTACACAAATATGGCTAAGGTTCACACATTTTGTTTGTACTTCAGGTACATATGATTAAAATTCAACTTTTTTTTAATCAAAATATGTAATTGATTCTAGTCATTTTTGTCTAAAGTTCAAACACTTATTTAGGAATTATTGCGTGAACTTCACCCATATATAATTTTTGACGTCTTTGTTTAAAGTTAGGTGCATGTCTAAAATATTCAAATAACATAGGTACAAATTAAATAGTGATATCCAAATAAGATACTTCATGAAAAATGAGATATTTTTGCTTAAACTTTAGTCATATATAACTTATGATATCTTTGCCTAAAGTTAGTTGCATGTTTAATATGTTCAATAAAATATATTTAAAAATAGATAAAAATTAAATAGTGATATCCAAATAAGATACCTCATAAAAATAAGGTATTCGTCATGAACTTCAGCCATATATAACTTTTGACGTCTTTGTTGGAAGTTAGTTGCGTGTCTAAAATGTTCAAAAAAACTAATTAAGAAAATAGGGACAAATTAAATAGTGATATCCAAATAAGATACCTCATAAAAATAAGGTATTCGTCATGAACTTCAGCCATATATAACTTTTGACGTCTTTGTCGGAAGTTAGTTGCGTGTCTAAAATGTTCAAAAAAAACTAATTAAGAAAATAGGGACAAATTAAATAGTGATATCCAAATAAGGTACCTCATAAAATCTCAGTTCTTGTGTGAACTTCTACCATATATAACTTCTGACATATGTGTCTGAAATTAGTTGCATTTCTAAAAGTTTTAAAAAAATAGGTACAAATTAAATAGTGATATACAAATAAATACCTCATAAAAAATCAGGTATTCTTGTGTGAACTTCAGCCATATATAACTTCTGACATCTTTGTTTGAAGCTAGTTGCATGTCTAAGAGTTTTTTTTTTTATTAAAAAAGGGTACAAATTAAATAGTGATATTCAATTAAGATACATCATAAAAGATTTATATGGTTAGTACTTGGACCTTTCAGTATGGTATGCTATTGAAAAATTCGATAATTTTGAATTTAGGTTTTTAAAAAATATCATACCATTACCACGCCAAATTAATTTGGTATGGTTCATTATTTTAAAGTTCAGTTTTGATATTTTGTGGTATGGTGAATCAGATACCAAAGTTTGATCAACTTCAACTTACATATATTCGTATAATAAAGAGTTGTGACTTTGGCTATTCAAGAAACATCTCAATTATATCTTTTTTTAAAATGAAATGTTTGCAAAGCCACCTAATATAAATGAAGGGAAAAGGTCATGTACTCCTCAACTTTGTCATTTAGAGCTAATATGCCCCTCGTTACAAAAGTGGCTCATGTATGCCCCTACCGTTATAAAATTGGCACGCATATACCCTCACCGTTACAAAATGGGCTCACATATACCCCTACCGTCACAAAAGTGATAAAAATAATTTTAAATTAATCTTTTTTATTTTTAATATTTTAAAAAAATATTTGAACTTTTTCACACATAAATTATTTTTCGACTTCTTTGATTATTGTTATTTGAATTTCCTATTCTTATTTCAATTTTCTTTCATTCTTTAGTGTAAAATGAGAGAAATAAAAAGAAAGAACTGTAAATTTAAAAAGAAAAAAAATCAAAACGACTTTTTTTGCTGGTGCGCAGGAGCGCACTTCCATTTTCCCTTTACTAGTAGGGGGTCCAGTGGTTCCTATGCCGCCGCATTTCCCGGTCCTTTTCTTTTAGTGCTTCGACCCTAAGCGATAGTTTCTAGCTAGTTCAGTGGATAAGATGGTTGCTCTCCAGCTCACTCAAGAATGGGACGGCAGTGGTCCGTCGGCAAGCTCGTTCTGATCTTGGACGCAGTACATTGGAATCCTGAAACACCACCACGAACGCTACCGTGCGTCCGCCTAAGGTGCGGTAAGGCACCACCCTGTTGTGCCAGCAGCCAACTCCGGCGTGTCAGCTTAGTTATCCTCATCAAACCACTTACTTGAATTGTAATTAATTTAGTATTTATATTTGTAAGAAAATTAGGATATCTATAGTAAAGATTATAAGAAAATAAGTGAAAAGAATAAATTTGACCATCAAAATAATAAATTCAAATTAGTCGTTGAATTAAAAAGGTAAACAAAAATGTGTGAGAAGGATAAAATATAGGTGAAATTGTATATAATAGCAAACTATTAATTCAAATTAAATGTTATAACCACAATTTGATTTAATAGTAACGCATAACAAACTATTGTCGTTCGCCTCTCTCCCTAGGTTTCTCGCTCACCACTCTCGCCAGTCTCTCCCTCGCCTCTCTCGCTTTTATACAAACACAAATGTATAAAATGTGTTTGTGTTTGTATAAAGAGAGAGAAAATTGTATATATACATATATTTTCGTTCCCCTCTCTCCCCCTCTCCCAGATCTCGCTCGCCTCTCTCCCAGATCTCGCTCGCCACTCTCACTCGCCTCTCTCACTTTATACAAACACAAATGTATACATTGCGTTTGTGTTTGTATAAAGCGAGATAAAATTGTATATACAAATACAAATACATATATTTTCGTCCTATACACTTGTGATTATACAAATACAAATATTTCCCTACCCAGTTTTTTTTTGTCTTTCTCTCTTTTTCGTTTTATACAAACACAGATTATACAATTGATTTTTTTGTATATGTAGACCGAAACAGATTATACAATTATTTCTTTTGTATATGTATAGAGAAATATACATAGTAATAGCCATAGCAAACATAAAGTTTGTTATGGAGCGCGATTATGTAAACTTTAGCTATAACATACAAATATTATTTTTATGTTTGCTATATGTGAAAGTTGCTCATTAATTCCCTACATGGATTATTTTTTAAAATAAAAAAATTAATTATTATTTTTTCACTCCGGTTAGAAGAAAAGGGTATATGTGAGCTATTTGTGTAACAATAGGGGTATATATGAGCCACTTTCGGAGCGGGGGGTATATCAGTTTTAAATGACAAAGTTGAGGGGCATATCATACCCTTTTCCCATAAATAAAAGGCAAGTCTACGTCTCAATTATATCATACTAATACCTTACACATGTAAAAATGTTCAAAATAAAGTACAAACAATTCTCTTAATGAACAATCATCCAAATAGAATATTTAAATCAAGATAGAGTAGTCAAAATTTCAACATTTAAATAATATTTTATATATTGGCTAGTATTATATAGTTACATATATATGAATTGTGTGAATATAGTATTGGGTATTTACCATACCATGCCCACCTCTTGATATTAGAGCATTGAGAAGGACCTTCTCCTAATACGAGATACACCGGAAAGCGGGTATTGCCTCCAAAACCTAACAGATCAGACTCCTACTGAAACCAATATATATATATATTAATTCCCTAGCTAGTTCATAAGTGAAGAAAATATAGAGAAAAATGGACTACATGAACATTTTTTCTAGGACTATTATTTGCTTATTTTTTGGTGCATGGAGTTGTTATTTTTTCACTTAGAAGAAACAAAAGAGTTGCACCAGGTCCCTTTCCTTTGCCTATCATTGGAAATCTTCATTTGCTTGGTGACAAACCTCACATATCACTTACTTTACTCGCGAAAAAACATGGTCCAATTATGAACATCATGGTTGAGGCTGGTAAACCCAATTTGGTCGACTATTTTCCCTTTCTCGAGAAGATTGATCCACAAGGTAGAAGGCGATGCCTGACTGATAAGTGCTTATGTTCCTAGATGTTTTAATGATCTCCTCACAAGTGCAAGGGACCTGGTCCTCTGCAGAGTATGAAAACTCGTCCAGTGGTCAAAGTGTTGGACAGCTGTAAAAGTTATCCGCATCAGAAAGTTGATGAAGCTGCAGAGTACTTCACCAATCAGAAGTGAGGAGGTTGCTTGTTCATTGGATAATAATTCTTCTTGTCTAATATATTCAACAACAAACAACCAAATTATTCATTCATTCAAAGAGAGAGATTTCCAAGCTTCAAGAACAGCAAGGGACCTGATAGAAGTGCTTCTATTGCTTTTTGTACCAGCTATATTTTGTTTGCTTGTAATCGTGCTTACATTGTAGGATTCGTTTCACTTGTGAAAGAAACGTTTCAATTTGTGTGAATCATTGTAAGTTCCTAGTTACGGATAACTTGAGTTCTTACTCTAAATCTATATTAGTCAGGGTCGGATTAATATAGTGGGTAGTGTTGTATCTACTCTAGCTCGTCTAAGGAATAGGAGGTGTTACTTAGAGTTGGGATTAGCAGGCTAATCTCGGTTTGTAACTGGCTTTTACTTTTGCTTGAGAAGATTAGTGAAAAGCAGTTCTAAAAGTCCTGGCAGGCCAGGTCGTGGTTTTACTCCCTTGAGTAAGGAGGTTTCCACGTAAACTCTCTTGTCAATCTTTACTTCTCAGCACTTGTTCTTTACTGTTTTAGTTTCAACTGTGCTGAGGACCTGATCCCATTGATACTGGTGGAAGCATACATTCCAACACTGACAATTCATTTTACAAAGGTTCTTCAACTTATGAGTGGATTAGTTGATGAGCGGCTAAATGAAAGGAAACTGGGAAACCTTGAAAATCTTGATTTTTTAGATTCTCTTCTCAACATTTACCCTCAAGAAATCGATAGGAATCATATCGAACATCTGATGCTGTTTATTTTCTACCCCTCTTTCTCCAATCCTCAATTACATTTCATTTTTATTTATTTATTTATTTAAATTCGCAAAATTTGAGCACATATAATCTTAGCAAACATAGATCACCCACAATACAGTTAAGATCACCCACAATACAGTTAAAACTAACATTAAATTTATTCTCTTTTTATTTGGTGTGCGATATCCATATTAAAGCTAACTAGATTCACTTATTTACACATGAAGTCATTTTTTAATAATCTTTTAAAACAAATATATAAGGTCTGAGCCAACGTTTTCAAATTCGAATTATCAGTACATTTCCACCCCTGATTTTGACAATTTAGTTGTATGTGATAAATAATAATCTTCAAAAACATTTATATTTAATGTGATAAATAATAATCTTCAAAAACATTTGCATTTAAAACAATGTTTTCTTTTATTTCACAAAAAAAAGAATATAAAATAATATTTTAAAACACGTATATTTTTCCCTTCAAACGTACAATAACCACATTTTTTCCTTGGAATAATTTTGGATATCGTTTAATTCTAAAAGTCTTTTGTCTTTTTATTTTTTATTTTTGTTTCGTGTTCTTTTATTTTATGGTTTTTTTTCAACATTGATAATTCTTCATTTTTTTTTTCGTTTCTCAACGTAGTATAATATTTCAAGAATAAAGTTTACTAGTACAGAAAATTATTTAATTGATTCTCACCTTAAATATCATAAACTTTAATATTTAAATATAAAATATAAGATGAAATTAATGATATTAATAAATATCAAATTTTGTAGGGAATATATTATAATTTTTATCAAATTTAGAGAGTAGTTTTTTAAAAATTAGTTGACTTAACTATGGTTATGATATTTGTTAATATAATATAATCTTGACCTTTAAACTTTAAATAAGACACGTGTCTCTTATCTAGGAGTACACTTGACGAAATAGAGGAGAGGGGTAATGGAGGGGAGCCTGATCCGATTTGCTACCTCTTGATCAAGAGTGGGTCACCAAGTAGGCCTTTATTTTGTCAATTTAATTTTTCTAATTTGAGATGGGTGGAAATCTATGAACTCAAATTCTGAATTTGCCTTTATAGATTGTCCCAAATATATACGTAATTCTAAATGAGCATATACTAAAAAGTAGATTAATTTTATGCAAGTCACAATCTTGATGTTAGTAAGCATCTAAGAACTACTGAAAACTCGACGCGAATTATTAGTTTTATTCCTGAATTATTCGCAGTCGTAAAAACACTTATTTACTTGACTAATTAAATTTATATACATCCCAATCTTATAACATGAGTGAAATACACTCCTAAATTCTCGACATGTTTAGGGGTATTTTCAACTTTTCTCGTTGTTTTTTATTAAGAGTCTCATGTTCCTACAAGAGTTTGATACCACTTACTATGTCATATGACAAATCGGAGTTGTAACTACGTTTAGTTAGTCAAGTAGAGGGGTGTGTTTAACACTGTCAATAGTTCGAAGATGAAACTAATAATTTGCGTCAAGTTGAGAGGTATTCCAGTACTCCTCTCAAAGAACTATAGATGACTTATTAAATAAATGTGATTGAAACATTTCTTAAAATCGTCTTCAGCCTGGAAATTGCCGGGCAAGTTATTTTCCTTAGCATTATTTCTCAGAATCTTTGGCCACAACTACCTGTTTGTTATGAATATATATCTACTATCTATCATACTATATAAGTGGTGGTTCTCAACTACTATCAAACCAATCAAAAATTGCCAAGTGGGGCTAATTAATATTTCTTTCTTTTATATAATATTCTCTATTTCTACTTTCTATTTCTTTCTATTAATATTTCTTTCTTTTATATAATATTTTCTATTTCTACTTTCTATTTCTTT